>CM042168.1:4289196-4367637 GCA_023376005.1 Doryteuthis pealeii
AACAGTAGTGCATACTGGGCGCTTTAACCTTGGTTAGGCAACCCGTCTAAGAGAAGGAAAACTCTGAATTCAAACCTGTTGAACTCCGCTGAAGAAATCGACCTTGTGTCGCATCCTGCTCGTGCGGAGGGGTTGGTAAATATATATAAGCTGATAACAAATATATTTCCCTGTGAAGGTTGTGTACTCCAACTAGTGTATATCGATAATTCTACTGTTAAAATAAATCTATCACTTTAAAAAAACATAAATAAAATATTCAATAAAACCGATACGAGGAATTAAAAACCAATCGAATGAAGGAAGCCATATTTGTAAAGAGCATCCGTACTTCCGGACATGGAAATTGACCTTGTGTCACATCCTGCTCGTGCAGAGGGGTTGGTAAATATATATATTTATTTCTCTTATATTTTTATACTTCTCGCAGTGAACCAGATGTCGAAGGCCGTGAAAGCAACACTTCTTCTGGAACGAAATAAGAAATTTCTTTCACATATGTGAAATTAAGCTCGCTTTAGTGTCATACACAGGAAGCGACACAAGACCAATTTTTAAGCTGAGATCTTCACGCCAACGAAAGCGCATTTCGGGGTGGTTCCAAAAATAGCTTAGCTACGTTGGTATTTCTCTGTATGAGAGGAGGAGAGCACCCAGGCATCAGGCAAACAAAGCTGACCCCATTCCTTTTAGATTTGGGCGTAAATGGTGCCTGGGAGGATATTCCACCCTCCACCCCACGGAAGTTTAGCCCTTTCATTAAATTTTAACCAGCACGAGTGCTAGTGTTCTTACTAGCATGGCACCACAAAATATCTCGGTGTCAAGTGATTGAATTACGAGACCACTAACTCTACCCGTTACCATATCAGCTAAAAACAAACACTACCATATATGGTGTTTCAAAATATGATGCAACCATATTCTTGATAACTTTATTTAAACTGTTTCCTATGTAAACATATTTTATAAACACATTATTATTCTAAACACGTAATACATTATTATTCTATATCTAAACACATCTAATGCATATATTAGATTTTAAACTATTCCATATATAATCACAGTAACTAAATGCATTTAAAACTAGTCTGTATCTAAACACATTAAATAAATACTTTACATTTAAAACTATTCTGTATCTAAACACAATAGATACATACATTTCATTTAAAACTATTCTATATCTAAACACATCAAAGAAACACATTACATTTTAAACTCTTCTTTATCTAAACACATTGAATACATACATTTCATTCAAAAGTATTCTATATCTAAACACATCAGAGAAAAACATTACAGTTAAAACTATTCTATATCTAAACACATCAAAGTAACACATTTCATTTTAAACTATTCTATATCTAAACACATTAAATACATACATTCCCAATAAAGCTATTCTATACTAAACACATCAAAGAAACACATTATATTTGAAACTATTCATTATCTAAACACATTGATTACATAAATTTCATTTAAAACTATTCTATATCTAAACACATCAAAGAAACACATTATATTTGAAACTATTCTTTATCTAAACACATTGATTACACACATTTCATTTAAAACTATTCTATATCTAAACACATCGGAGAAACACATTACATTTTAAACTATTCCTTATCTAAACACAATAGATACATACATTACATTTAAAACTATTCTATATCTAAACTTATAGTAAAACATTACATTTTAAACTAATCTTTATCTAAACACATTAAATACATACATTCCTAATAAAGCTATTCTATACTAAACACATCAAAGAAACACATTATATTTGAAACTATTCTTTATCTAAACACATTGAATACATATCTCATTCAAAAGTATTCTATATCTAAACACATCAAAGAAGCACATTACATTTTAATTTATTCTGTATCTAAACACATTAAATACATACATTACATTTAAAACTATTTTATATCTAAACACCTCAAAGAAACACATTACATTTTAAACTCTTCATTATCTAAACACAATAAATACATACATTACATTTTAAACTATTTAACATCGATTTTGAGGCTGCTTTAACTCACTCAGTAGAGCATCCACAAATGAATCGGGCGGTTCCTGGTTCGATACTGGTTCTTACCAACTCAGCTCATGAGTGGCACAAATTGAGGGATCTTATCTGTGCTGTAAGATAATAACGGTCGTACTTTTAAGGAACACGAATATTCATTCATAGAAATGTGTAATTCAATCGACTAATTAATCAACTCGACCACGTCCTGTCTTTGCTCTAGACTCTTTATCCGAAGTTACCTTCTTGCAATTCTTTAATGCTCACTCAAGATCGCCTTAACGAAAATTAACCCCTTTCCGCCAGATATTTGACTTTATATTCTCCTACCCCACTCACACAATGCCTCTCATTTCCGGTCTGCACTCTTATAAGAAAAAAAAGGAGACACTCTCGGGCGCCACTCTTTCTCCGGACACGAGGTAAGTGAGGTTCCATTTTTTATTTTATTTAAACGACAATATTTCTAGTTTCAGAAAATTCCAGCAAGAGGATTTACATAAAAATACAACAAGGTATGGTGAAACCAATAAAGTTATCTCCCCCTTAATCAGCCACTTATGAATACTGAAATAATTATTTCCTTAACCGGACCACAGTACATTTGAACAAAGCTTAAACTAACTTCTCTGAATTTTTTTTTTTTTTTTTTTTTGGGGGGGGTGTTTTACGGCATATCAACCTCAGTGGGTCATTTAATGCCGATAAAGTTTTGAAATAAATCAATTCTTAATGGATAATACAATTTTCATTTATAAATACATTTTTATGTATTTTGTTTATAAATACATTTTTCTATTTAACCCATAAATCAATTCTTAATGGATAATACAATTTTTGTTTATAAATACATTTTTCTATTTAACCCATAGATGGGACACTAACAGGTACTACCACTCCGGGTCAGAGTGAACCAGGGAGCAATGGTGATGAAGGGGTGCCCCACATTCCCCAAACCTCCAAAACTGGAACCTCACCATCAGATAGAGTTTAACGTCATTCCCAGGACATGTAGACCCTCAGCCACCACCTTCTAGCACCCATATGATAAAAAGGGGTTGGGGCTTGCCATAAGGGCAATAGGACTGGGAAAATCATATAGGTGCTAGGGCTTGACGTGACCAGCCGATTGATCGGAGGGGGCCTCTCCGACCGCCCGTCTAGCCCAAGATAGGGCCAAAGTGGAGTATTGCAAGTCATAGACTGCTCATCCACCTGGGCTCTATCCTTAAGCATCACGGGTCGCCACCCACGGCCAACAGGTGGCCCCATTGGGGGAATCTTACCCCTCTGCAGAGGTGCAGTCGGTGCATTCTAACGCCCCAGTCGACAGGGCGGTCTGAATTTTTGAATTGAAGCTTGATTATTTGTATGATTTGTCCAATTGGACACATAACCTAATGGATAAAGGCGTGGAGTTAATACAGTTCTAAGTGACAGTTATCTCCAGGCTGCAGGTTCAATCCTGGTCAAGGGCGACAATAACATAGAATATAATTAACACAGCTTAACACTTGTACCCAGCTATGCTTAGCGGAATGAGAACAGGATACCCCTGTGGATTGAATAAAGGGTTGGGTTCAAAGTTCCGTGATGGATCCCGATTAGAACAAAGTTCACGAGTCCAAAAAGAAGGTTCCCGAGTCCGAAAAGAAATATCCGAAGAAGGCCAGAGGGCACATCGGCCGAAACGTTGTACAGATAACAATAAAGATGACGACAATAGTCCGAATAATAAGTAAAGTCGTCGGGGTAACCTAATGTCGGTATAAGCCATACAGCGAAGGAGTCTATCCCCTTTTCACTAGCGCTAGACAAAGGAGATTATTTTTGCATGTTAGGTGGAGCGCCGATGGTTTTGCTGATGGTAGGTGTTACCATCAGCACCTCACTTTACCGCACAGATCCCTGTGCTACTCATACGCTAAGTTGGTGGGGACCGGTATCGAACCAAGAACCTTGTGATTCCTAGCCGAACACTCTACTGAGTGAGCTAAGCCGACCCCTTAATACTTAAATTAATTATCTTGTAACAAAAACTACGTCACTGATTACGTCACATTTCCCCAAACCGTCATAACATAGAATAAATACACTCAAAATTTGAACATGCAACATTAGACAGTCTTCATTGTTTTTTAAAATAACTTTTAATAAATACATGACTGGTATTATATATCTATATATAGTTTGTTTTATTTTAATACATATTTAAAGTTTACATTTGAAATTGTTTTATTTTTTAATCCTTTAATGAATTTGATGATTTTACTTACTTAGGGTACAAACTCGCTGACATTGACTTTTTTACTCCCACCCCTCAGGCAATATGTTTCAAAAATCTATTTTTACATCGCCCGGAGAGTGTTTTTTTATTTTGTACTAGTTAATATAAAGCGTAGTTGGTATGTATGTATGCATGCCCGGATGAAACTATGAAAATAAGACCATTAACGACAAAGTAAAAATATATACACATCAAATATCACCGGTTCTTGCATTTTGTGCAAAAAGTATAAAGATTTGATTTATATTCAAAGATATTCAAAAATTACAAATATACATAGAAATAGCATTGAAATTCTTCTTAAAAATGTCCAGCATTTGTAAATCTCAAAAGTAAACAAATCAATACAGCAGTTTTTTTTTTATCCCACCTCTACCCAGGCGACTCCGGGTAGCTGCTTCTAGTATATATATATATATATATATATATATATATATATATATATATATTGTGTATGATATAAATATCTATATGAATATTGTGTATATTATATATATATATATATATATATATATATATATATATATATATATATATACCAACCCCTCCTACGAGCAGAATGCGACACGAGGTCAATTTCTTAAGAGGAATTTAACAGGCTTAAATTCAGAGTTTTCTTTCTCCTAGACTGGTTACCTAGCCATGGTTAAAGAGCCCTGCTATTTACCCACAACTGGAGGTAGAATTGGATTCATACCTTTCCCAAGGGTATTAGCGCCATGTGAAAAGCCAACAGCTTTGTCCAGGAATTGAACTCGGGTCGACGAGTCCATTTCTCACGACTCTAACCATTAGACCACGCGCCTTGTGTATATTATTTAGAGATGTATGAAAGTATATAAAATGTACACATTTTTAAAAGACATTTTAGCCCAAACCGTTAGATTTCCTTTTCTTTCATTCAAAAAAAAAAAAAAAGAAAAAAAAGTGCTCTGAAGATGACTAGTTTATTAATAATGGAGATTCGCTTCCGGTTTTTGTCTGTAACAAAAACTACGTCACTGCCTACGTCACACTGCCTAAAATCGTCATAAATAGAATACACTCAAAATTTGAGAACGCAATGTTAGACAGTCCTCATTGTTCTTTTTAAAACAAGTTTTAATAAATACATACCTGGTATTATCTATCTATATATAGTTTGTTTTATTTTAATATATATTCAAAGTTATCAGAACCAAGTTTCCATTTCAATTTATTTTTACTCCTTTAATAAATTTATTTTATTTTTTACTCCTTTAATAAATTTGATGATTTTACTTTACTTGTGTTACAAACTCTCTGATATTAAATCTTCAACTCCCATCCCCTGAGGCAATATTTATTTTACGTTGCCCACAGGGCGTTTTTAATTTTGCTAGTGTTTATACATTTACAATTGTTTTTATTCTATTCTTAGAATTAATTTCAATTTCAATTAAATTTTATAAACACCATACAGTTGAAACAGGCGCTTGTTAGCACAATATATACTATTATTTTTCTTTACGTATACCTTATAGAGATATGGAAGTAAGATGAGGAAATTAATCCGACAGTATCTGGAGGAAATTTAGAAACAAACACGGGATGTTATGATAGATGGAAATTTATAGTCGATGTTCGAACATTTCGGTTTACAATGGAAACCTTTTTCCATTGTAAACCGAAATTTTCTTATAGAGATATAAGTATAGATAAAAGGATATAAAAACACACAATACTGTTAAAATGAAAATATTTTATATCATATTCATAGCTAATATTGAACAATATTTCGATTTATAAAAATCATCATCAGAGATTGGTTTTTAATCCGGACTCATCGAGAGAGAAGCAGAAAATACGATGAGTCCTGATTAAAAACCAATCTCTGATGGTGATTTTTATAAATCGAAATATTGTTCAATATTAGCGATGAATATGAGATAAAATATTTTTATTTTAACAGTATTGGGTGTTTTCATATCCTTTTATCTATACATAAAATATTTGTATGAATATTGTGTATATTATAATAGAAAAGTTGCAGAAACACACACAACCTATCAAATATCGGACATATTCTGCCAAAATAACAACTCAATGCCTGAAGAAGACAACAGATCAGAAACACGTGTCGCATATGTAAGATAAAAAGAATTTAAAAATTCATCTGAGAACATAATACATTTTGCGGACCTTCTTCTTTTTATAAAATAATTAAATTTTCTCCCGTTGGAACCAGAACAACATTTTTTTATATATTGTGTATATTATATAGAGATGTATGAAAGTATATAAAATTCTTGCTAGAATAGTTAAATAAAAGATTAGAATATCTTATTATAATGGAGGTTGTGTGTTTTTCTGTCTGTAACCGAAACTATATTACTACTCAAGTCACAATTCCCTTTGTTATTGACATCACATTCTCCAAGATATTAATTTCATTTAAAACTCAATTATTAATAAAATTGTTTTACATTATTAATACTGTTAACCATATCTACATATTAACAACATGCAATTATATTTATATATACAACAAAATAGCGGTTTACAGTGTGAACGGGAAGGCTAATTTGCATATTGATATTAAAAATGTGATTTTATTAAATATGTGCTTAGTATTATTGATTTTTAACTGTTTGGTTTTATTTTAATGAATATAAGCAAAAATCTCTTCAATAAATCTTAAATGAAATCCATTAACAAGAAAAAATAACTGTCATTTTATTCTTTACTTCCTCTTATAACTAAATACTTAAATTAGAAAAAATAACAATGAAAGACGAGAGTGATGGAAGAGTAAGTTTCAGTTGTTCTATTTTTCGATTATATCCCCCTCTGTTTCAAATCTTTTTATCTTCATTCTTATTTAGTTTCATTAGCCTTTCTAATTTAATACAATATTTTATTACATTAAAACTTAAATACTTGCACCCGGAGGGTGCATATATTTGCTAGTTTAGATAAAGATTTAGAATATTCAAATAAAGATTTAGAATATTTTTCATATTACACCGTGTAATTTCTAGTCAACAAGGCAAACAAAAATCTCTTTATTTGCAGTTCACCCTTTCTCTGGTGTATAGGATCACCCCTCTTCATTATTTGCACAAGTAAGGGAGCTGGCACCTCGAATATGACGAGGTCAGAGAAAAATTTGAAATACCAGTTTCAACCCCTTCCGCAGTATCTGCAAATACAGGGATAACACATTAGATCATCAGTTTGAATGACAAAGAAAAACTGTCTGGTCATACACGCGCCTTATGAGTGTGTATTGCACATTGCACATTGCACGTTGCACGTTGCACGTTGCATCATCGTCTCTTGCTGCATCAGTCGGTGCAGCAAACAAGCACCAGCTGCACGGGTGCAACAAAATGTCTGCCTGACCTCCAGATGCAATTTGCTCGCCCGTCGTTTGCCGCCACAGCTTTCTTTCTTTCTTTCTTACTTTTTTCTTTTTTTTTGTGATAAGCAAAATGGCGGACGACGTGTTCATGTGATAACGCTTGTAAACTAAATTCTTTTTTTTTGTGTCGTTCTTCTTACTCTCCCTTCTCCTTCTCTTTCTCCCCCTTCTTCTTTTTTTCTTTTTTTTTTCTTTCACTCTGTAATCTCATTCTTTGCACTTTTTTTTTAAACTCTTTTTTATTTAAAAAAAAATGTAATAAATTATTTGTTTATTTTTTAAAATAAAAATTCCCGCCATTTTTCTGACTGTCGCGTTTTTTTTGTATGTGTTTTTTTTTGTGTGTTTTTTTGTTTACATAATTTATCCTTTGTTAGTTTTTTCTCTCCTACGATTTATTTTTGCATTTTTGTTATATTTCTTTTTTATTTTCGAATTATTTTCTTTATTTTTCCTTCTTTTTTGTTTCTTCTTCTTTTTTCTTCATTAACTTCTTTCTTGACTTCATTTTTGCTTTTTCTTTGAAAGGATTATTAGACATTATTTCTTTCATTCGTAGATCCTTCCCTCCTTCCTCCCTCCCTTCCTTCCTTCCTTCCTTCCTTCTTTCCTTCTTTCTTTCTTTCTTTCTTTTTTATTCGCTTGCAGTAAGCTTGTTCTTTATTTTTTCTTATTGAATCATTTCCGTCTCCTTATCTTATTAGATTCTCTCCGTCCGTCCGTCTGTCTGTTTGTCTTTTTCCTTCTTTCTTTCTTTCTTTCTTTTCCTTTCTTTATTTATCTATCTTTTGTTTTTTATCCCTTTCAACCTTTCTTTCTTTTTCTTTCTTTCTTCTTGCCCTTTTCTCTTTGTTTCTTTGTTTCTTCTTCATTACTTCTTTCTTTTATTCGTAGATCCCTTCCTTCCTTCCTTCCTTCTTTTTTTTCATTCTATTGCTACTTGCCTTATCAAATCCTGCTCCTCTGTCCGTCCATCTATCTGTCTGTTTGTGCTTTTCTTTCTTTCTTTCTTTCTTTCTTTCTTTCTTTCTTTCTTTCTTTCTTTCTTTCTTCCTTTCTTTCTTTCTTTCTTTCTTTCTTTCTTATTCCATTGTTATAAGCTTGTTCTTTCTATCATTCTTTCTTTCATTCATTCTTTCTATCTTTCTTTCTTTCATTGTTACTTTCTTTCATTCTTTCTTTCATTCCTTCATTCTTTTTTCTTTCTTTTTCAGTCTTTTTTTATATTCATTCTTTCATTTTTCCTTTCATTTATTCATTCTTTCTGCCATTCATTCATTATTCTATCTTTCGTTCTTTCCTTTCTTCTTTCACTCTTTCTTTCATTCATTCTTTTTTTTCATTCATTCATTCATTTTTCTTTCTTTCATTCTTTCTTTCTTTCTCTCTTTCTTTCATTCTTTCTTTCTTTTCTTATTCTTTCTTTCTTTCATTCTTTCTTTCTTTCATTCTTTCTTTTTTATTCTTTCTTTCTTTTCTTCTCTTTCTTTTTCTTTCATTCTTTCTTTCTTTCTTTCTTCTTTCTTTCTTTTCTCTTTCTTTCTTCTTTCTTTCTTTCTTCTTTCTTCTTTCTTTCATTCTTTCTTTCTTTTCTTTCTTTCATTCATTTCTTTCTTTCCTTCTTTCATTCTTCTTTTTTCCTTCTTTCTTTTTTCTTTTTCCAGTTTCTTAAACCCAGATTATTTTTCCGATTGTCTACAAGACAAGTTATTTGTATATGCTAATTTGGTGATTGTCGTTCACCTAGAATTCGACCAATCAGGAAGAGACAGTCAGACACACCCATTCAAAAATGACTCAGACAAAGAATTATATACAGACATTCCCGGAAAATCAGCATATCTCAAAAGCGGTGAGAAAAAGGGTTCGAAACAAACTTTTTTGACATCCTTAATAAATCTATGGCTTTTTCTTACACTCTTTTTTGCCTTTACGATTGCAATAATAAAACTCATATCTATCTATCTATCTATCTATCTATGTTTATCAGTGGGGGGGGGGGCAAAGTTTAGGTACCGGACATATATTCCAAAAAGCGGGTCCTTTAAGGAAAAATCTCGGGCTTTTTGTTGAACGATTTTTGACTTTACGATTGCAATAATAAAACTCATATCTATCTATTTCCGTCTGTTACTATCTATCTATCTATCTATCTATCTATGTCTACCAGTGTGTGTGGCGGGGGAGCAAAGTTTAGGTACCGGACATATATGCCAAAAAGCTGGTCCCTTAAGGAAATATTGTGATATTGTAAACCATACCAGGTATCTATTCATTAAGCAGAATTCTCTTAGTTATTGACATCACATTCTCCATGATTTTATTTTTTATCTAAACCTCAATTATTAATAAAATTGTCTTACATTATTAATACTGTTAACTATGTCTACACACTAACAGCATGCAATTATATTTATATATACAACAAAATAGCGCTTTACAATGTGAACAGGAAGGCTAATTTGCATATTAATATTAAAAAATCGAATTTAATAAATATGTGCTTAGTATTATTGATTTCTAACTGTTTGGTTTTATTTTAATGAATATAAACAAAAATTCTCTTCAATGAATCTTAAATGAAATCCATTAACAAGATAAAATAACTGTCATTTTATTCTTTACTTTCTCTTATAACTAAATACTTAAATTAGAAAAAACAACAATGAAAGACGAGAGTGATGGAAGAGTAAGTTTCAGTTGTTCCATTTGTTATTATACTCTCTCTGTTTCAAATCTTTTTATCTGTATTCTTATTTAGTTTCATTAGCCTTTCTAATTTAATACAATATTTTATTACATTAAAACTTAAATACTTGCATCCGGAGGGTGCATATATTTGCTAGTAGATATAATATAGATAATTTACCTATATACTTAAATATCCAGATAAGATTAATAATTAGAATAATTTTATCTTTTTTGTAATTGATAAAAGAACTACAATGGTCAAATTACAAAAATACAAATAGTACCATGTTGGATGACTCATTTTGGGAATGTCCCTACTTTAGAGGTACCGGGTTCTTTTTGTAATATCACAATTTTTCCTTAAGACGTACCCCTGCTTTTCGACATACATATCCGGTACGTACACTTTGACGCCTCTGCGGCCATATATATATATATATCTGTTCTGTTTGTTTTTTTCTAGAAATGTTCCTTATACGGAACGTGACTTCCAAAAGTTGTAAACTTTTTCATTCATAGATTTATCTCTAATTATATTAAGTATTTACCAAAAGGGCCGGCTTAGCTCAATCGTTAGAGCGTTCAGCTAGAAACCATAAGGTTCCTGGTTCGATGCCGGCCCTCGCCAACTCAGCGCATGAGTAGCACAGCGATCTGTGCGGTAAAGTGAGGAGCTGATGGTAGGTGTGGCGCTCCACCTCAGATGCTAAAAAAACAATCTCCTTGGTCTAGCGCTAGTGAAAAGGGGATAGACTCCCTCGCTGATTGGCTGATGCCGAC
Organism: Doryteuthis pealeii; assembly: GCA_023376005.1. Classification (NCBI taxonomy): domain Eukaryota; kingdom Metazoa; phylum Mollusca; class Cephalopoda; order Myopsida; family Loliginidae; genus Doryteuthis; species Doryteuthis pealeii. Next base: position 4,300,387 of record CM042168.1, read on the forward strand.
TTTAGGCCGCACCGACGACCACCTTTATTTACTAATTAAAGTTTCATTCATTTCCAGAAGAAAAACCTAACATCTGTTAATATTAGGAACTTTTAAACTTGAAGTTTAAATTGTTAAAAAAATCTGGGGGTGGGGGGTGGGGGCGGGGTGAAGCTATGGCGTAGAAAGTTCAGGAATAAATATAAAGAATAATTACAGAAGTGCAGCACCCAGTGAGAATCGACATCGCTAACAATGATCTTTGTTGTTTTTACGGCATATCAACCCATTTACGGATTAATTTTAATGCCGAATCAAGTAATTTTGACATCAGGGATGCTTAAATGTCACCCATCTTAAGCATTGAAACACGCTCATCGCTGGCTTTAACTTCAATGATCTAGTGGAATTGTGCTTTCAACGTGAATTTGACCTGGGCTAGGCCTAGCTTTGATGACCTTTCATCTTCGTGAGGTTACCAAATCAAGGAACATTGGTTTTCAAAGGCCAGAAGTGTGTGTGGCACTCAGCTGAGAAATGAACATCATTAACAAAAATCTTGCTTTAACCTTGTTGGCTAACCAGCTTCACCTAGTGAGGCACTCCAAACCTGCAACATTGGTTGTTCTTCACAAAGTTTGGATTAATTAAGTTTTAAGGACCAGAGGGGAATTTGCACTCAGGAGAATCAATATCATTAAAATCGGTTTGCTAACCTTGCTGCGCTACCAGAAAATCTCATACTGCACCCGAACCTGCAACATTGGTTATCCTTCACAAAGCTTTGCTTAATATTTTCAAGGCCAGAAGTGTGTGACACTCAGTGAGAATCAACATCATTAACACGTCTGCTAACCTTGCTGGCTAATCAGAAAACTCGCGAGGCCACTGAAACTACAGCATTAGTTACCTTCACAAAGCTTTGATTAATTAATTTCAAGGCCAGAAGTGTTAGTGACACGTCAGTGAATCAACCTCTTTAACAAAAGTCTGCCTAACCATGCTGGCTAATCAGAAAACCTACGAAGAGACACCTACTACAACATTAAGTTATCCTTTACAAGCTTTGATTAATTAATTTTCAAGGCAGAAGTGTGTTGGCACTCAGTGAGAATTCAACATCATTAACAAACGATCTGCTAACCATTGCATGGCTAACCAGAAAACCTCGTTGAGACACCTGAAACATACAACTAGATTATCCTTTCAAAGCTTTGATTAATTCTTATCAAGGCCAGAAGTGTGTGGCACTCAGTGAGAATCAACATCATTAACAACGTCTTGCTAACCTTGCTGGCTAACCAGAAAACCTCGCTGAGACACCTGACTACACATTAGTTATCCTTTACAAAAGCTTATAGAATTATTAATTTCAAGCCAGAAGTGTGTGGTACTCAGTAAGAGCACATCATTAAACTAGTCTTCTCGCCTATTCTTGAAATCCATATAATCGTGCCAGGTAAGGAATTACTTGTTCAAGTTCCAAGATTAATGAAGATTCCAATCTTGTTGAAATGCTTCTTTGACAATTTACTCTGGGTAAGATCCTAAAACAAAAGATTTCTTGTCATCACTTTACAAAAAGCAAGTTCAAACATTTTTTCTTTGCGAATAAAAGACAAACAACAAAAAAAACGCTAAATTTATCTCTCNGGACACAGTATCGAACCAGGAACCGCCCGATTCATTTGTGGATGCTCTAATGACTGAGTTAAAGCAGCCGCAAAATCGATGTTAAATAGTTTAAAATGTAATGTATGTATTTTATTGTGTTTAGATAATGAAGAGTTTAAAATGTAATGTGTTTCTTTGAGGTGTTTAGATATAAAATAGTTTTAAATGTAATGTATGTATTTAATGTGTTTAGATACAGAATAAATTAAAATGTAATGTGCTTCTTTGATGTGTTTAGATATAGAATACTTTTGAATGAGATGTATGTATTCAATGTGTTTAGATAAAGAATAGTTTCAAATATAATGTGTTTCTTTGATGTGTTTAGTATAGAATAGCTTTATTAGGAATGTATGTATTTAATGTGTTTAGATAAAGATTAGTTTAAAATGTAATGTTTTACTATAAGTTTAGATATAGAATAGTTTTAAATGTAATGTATGTATCTATTGTGTTTAGATAAGGAATAGTTTAAAATGTAATGTGTTTCTCCGATGTGTTTAGATATAGAATAGTTTTAAATGAAATGTATGTAATCAATGTGTTTAGATAATGAATAGTTTCAAATATAATGTGTTTCTTTGATGTGTTTCGTATAGAATAGCTTTATTGGGAATGTATGTATTCAATGTGTTTAGATATAGAATAGTTTAAAATGAAATGTGTTACTTTGATCTGTTTAGATATAGAATAGTTTTAAATGTAATGTATGTATCTATTGTGTTTAGATAAGGAATAGTTTAAAATGTAATGTGTTTCTCCGATGTGTTTAGATATAGAATAGTTTTAAATGAAATGTATGTAATCAATGTGTTTAGATAAAGAATAGTTTCAAATCTAATGTGTTTCTTTGATGCGTTTAGTATAGAATAGCTTTATTGGGAAATGTATGTATTCAATGCGTTTAGATAAAGAAGAGTTTAAAATGTAATGTGTTTCTTTGATGTGTTTAGATATAGAATAGTTTTAAATGAAATGTATGTAATCAATGTGTTTAGATAATGAATAGTTTCAAATATAATGTGTTTCTTTGATGTGTTTAGTATAGAATAGCTTTATTGGGAATGTATGTATTTAATGTGTTTAGATATAGAATAGTTTAAAATGAAATGTTTTACTTTGATGTGTTTAGATATAGAATACTTTTGAATGAAATGTATGTATTCAATGTGTTTAGATAAAGAAGAGTTTAAAATGTAATGTGCTTCTTTGATGTGTTTAGATATAGAATAGTTTTAAATGAAATGTATGTATCTATTGCGTTTAGATACAGAATAGTTTTAAATGTAAAGTATTTATTTAATGTGTTTAGATACAGACTAGTTTTAAATGCATTTAGTTACTGTGATTATATATGGAATAGTTTAAAATCTAATATATGCATTAGATGTGTTTAGATATAGAATAATAATGTATTACGTGTTTAGAATAATAATGTGTTTATAAAATATGTTTACACAGGAAACAGTTTAAATAAAGTTATCAAGAATATGGTTGCATCATATTTTGAAACACCATATATGGTAGTGTTTGTTTTTAGCTGATATGGTAACGGGTAGAGTTAGTGGTCTCGTAATTCAATCACTTGACACCGAGATATTTTGTGGTGCCATGCTAGTAAGAACACTAGCACTCGTGCTGGTTAAAATTTAATGAAAGGGCTAAACTTCCGTGGGGTGGAGGGTGGAATATCCTCCCAGGCACCATTTACGCCCAAATCTAAATGGAATGGGGTCAGCTTTGTTTGCCTGATGCCTGGGTGCTCTCCTCCTCTCATACAGCTAAAAACAAACACTACCATATATGGTGTTTCAAAATATGATGCAACCATATTCTTGATAACTTTATTTAAACTGTTTCCTGTGTAAACATATTTTATAAACACATTATTATTCTAAACACGTAATACATTATTATTCTATATCTAAACACATCTAATGCATATATTAGATTTTAAACTATTCCATATATAATCACAGTAACTAAATGCATTTAAAACTAGTCTGTATCTAAACACATTAAATAAATACTTTACATTTAAAACTATTCTGTATCTAAACGCAATAGATACATACATTTCATTTAAAACTATTCTATATCTAAACACATCAAAGAAGCACATTACATTTTAAACTCTTCTTTATCTAAACACATTGAATACATACATTTCATTCAAAAGTATTCTATATCTAAACACATCAAAGTAAAACATTTCATTTTAAACTATTCTATATCTAAACACATTAAATACATACATTCCCAATAAAGCTATTCTATACTAAACACATCAAAGAAACACATTATATTTGAAACTATTCATTATCTAAACACATTGATTACATACATTTCATTTAAAACTATTCTATATCTAAACACATCAAAGAAACACATTACATTTTAAACTCTTCTTTATCTAAACGCATTGAATACATACATTCCCAATAAAGCTATTCTATACTAAACGCATCAAAGAAACACATTAGATTTGAAACTATTCTTTATCTAAACACATTGATTACATACATTTCATTTAAAACTATTCTATATCTAAACACATCGGAGAAACACATTACATTTTAAACTATTCCTTATCTAAACACAATAGATACATACATTACATTTAAAACTATTCTATATCTAAACAGATCAAAGTAACACATTTCATTTTAAACTATTCTATATCTAAACACATTGAATACATACATTCCCAATAAAGCTATTCTATACGAAACACATCAAAGAAACACATTATATTTGAAACTTCATTATCTAAACACATTGATTACATACATTTCATTTAAAACTATTCTATATCTAAACACATCGGAGAACACATTACATTTTAAACTATTCCTTATCTAAACACAATAGATACATACATTACATTTAAAACTATTCTATATCTAAACTTATAGTAAAACATTACATTTTAAACTAATCTTTATCTAAACACATTAAATACATACATTCCTAATAAAGCTATTCTATACTAAACACATCAAAGAAACACATTATATTTGAAACTATTCTTTATCTAAACACATTGAATACATACATCTCATTCAAAAGTATTCTATATCTAAACACATCAAAGAAGCACATTACATTTTAATTTATTCTGTATCTAAACACATTAAATACATACATTACATTTAAAACTATTTTATATCTAAACACCTCAAAGAAACACATTACATTTTAAACTCTTCATTATCTAAACACAATAAATACATACATTACATTTTAAACTATTTAACATCGATTTTGCGGCTGCTTTAACTCAGTCATTAGAGCATCCACAAATGAATCGGGCGGTTCCTGGTTCGATACTGGTCCTTACCAACTCAGCTCATGAGTGGCACAAATTGAGGGATCTTATCTATGCTGTAAATGATAATAACGGTCGTACTTTTAAGGAACACGAATATTAATTTATAGAAATGTGTAATTCAATCGACTAATTAATCAACTCGACAACGTCCTGTCTTTGCTCTAGACTCTTTATCCGAAGTTACCTTCTTGCAATTCTTTAATGCTCACTCAAGATCGCCTTAACGAAATTAACCCCTTTCCGCCAGATATTTGACTTTATATTCACCTACCCCACTCCCACAATGCCTCTCATTTCCGGTCTGCACTCTTATAAAAAAAAGGAGACACTCTCGGGCGCCACTCTTTCTCCGGACACGGGGTAAGTGAGGTTCCATTTTTTTTTATTTAAACGACAATATTTCTAGTTTCAGGAAATTCCAGCAAGAGGATTTACATAAAAATACAACAGGTATGGTGAATCCAATAAAGTTATCTCCCCCTTAATCAGCCATTTATAAATACTGAAATAATTTTTTCCTTAACCGGACCACAGTACATTTGAACAAAGCCTAAACTAACTTCTCTGAATTTTTTTTTTGTTTGGTTTTGTTTTACGGCATATCAACCTCAGTGGGTCATTTAATGCCGATAAAGTTTTGAAATAAATCAATTCTTAATGGATAATACAATTTTTGTTTATAAATACGTTTTTATGTATTTTGTTTATAAATACATTTTTCTATTTAACCCATAAATCAATTCTTAATGGATAATACAATTTTTGTTTATAAATACATTTTTCTATTTAACCCATAGATGGGACCCTAACAGGTACTACCACTCCGGGTCAGAGTGAACCAGGGAGCAATGGTGATGAAGGGGTGCTCCACATTCCCCAAACCTCCAAAACTGGAACCTCACCATCAGATAGAGTTTAACGTCATTCCCAGGACATGTAGACCCTCAGCCACGCCTTCTAGCACCCATATGATAAAAAAGGGTTGGGGCTTGCCATAAGGGCAATAGGACTGGGAAAATCATATAGGTGCTAGGGCTTGACGTGACCAGCCGATTGATCGGAGGGGGCCTCTCCGACCGCCCGTCTAGCCCAAGATAGGGCCAAAGTGGAGTATTGCAAGTCATGAACTGCTCATCCACCTGGGTTCTATCTTTAAGCATCACGAGTCGCCACCCACGGCCAACAGGTGGCCCCATTGGTGGAGTCTTACCCCTCTGCAGAGGTGCAGTTGGTGCATTCTAACGCCCCAGCCGACAGGGCGGTCTGAATTTTTGAATTGAAGCTTGATTATTTGTATGATTTGTCCAATCGGACACATAACCTAATGGATAAAGACGTGGGGTTAATAATACAGTTCTAAGTGACAGTTATCTCCATGCTGCAGGTTCAGTCCTTGTCAAGGGCGACGATAACATAGAATAATAATTAACACAGCTTAACATTTGTACCCAGCTATGTTTAGCGGAATGAGAACAGGATACCCCTGTGGATTGAATAAAGGGTTGGGTTCAAAGTTCCGTGATGGATCCCAATTAGAAGAAAGTTCACGAGTTCAAAAAGAAATATCCGAAGAAGGCCGGAGGGCACATCGGCCGAAACGTTGTACAGATAACAATAAAGATGACGACAATAGTCCGAATAATAAGTAAAGTCGTCGGGGTAACCTAATGTCGGTATAAGCCATACAGCGAAGGATTCTATCCCCTTTTCACTAGCGCTAGACAAAGGAGATTATTTTTGCATGTTAGGTGGAGCGCCGATGGTTTTGCTGATGGTAGGTGTTACCATCAGCACCTCACTTTACCGCACAGATCCCTGTGCTACTCATACGCTAAGTTGGTGGGACCGGTATCGAACCAAGAACCTTGTGATTCCTAGCCGAACACTCTACTGAGTGAGCTAAGCCGACCCCTTAATACTTAAATTAATTATCTTGTAACAAAAACTACGTCACTGATTACGTCACATTTCCCCAAACCGTCATAACATAGAATAAATACACTCAAAATTTGAACATGCAACATTAGACAGTCCTCATTGTTTTTTTAAAACAAGTTTTAATAAATACATGACTGGTATTATATATCTATATATAGTTTGTTTTATTTTAATACATATTTAAAGTTTACATTTGAAATTGTTTTATTTTTTAATCCTTTAATGAATTTGATGATTTTACTTACTTAGGGTACAAGCTCGCTAACATTGACTTTTTTACTCCAATATTTTTTTACAGGCAATATGTTTCAAAAATCTATTTTTACATCGCCCGGAGGGTGTTTTTTATTTTGTACTAGTTAATATAAAGCGTAGTTGGTATGTATGTATGCATGCCCGGATGAAACTATGAAAATAAGACCATTAACGACAAAGTAAAAATATATACACATCAAATATCACCGGTTCTTGCATTTTGTGCAAAAAGTATAAAGATTTGATTTATATTCAAAGATATTCAAAAATTACAAATATACATAGAAATAGCATTGAAATTCTTCTTAAGTATGTCCAGCATTTGTAAATCTCAAAAGTAAACAAATCAATACAGCAGGGTTTTTTTATCCCACCTCTACCCAGGCGACTCCGGGTAGCTGCTTCTAGTATATATATATATATATATTGTGTATGATATAAATATCTATATGAATATTGTGTATATATATTATATATATAATATATATATATATATATTATATATATACCAACCCCTCCCACGAGCAGAATGCGACACGAGGTCAATTTCTTAAGAGGAGTTTAACAGGCTTGAATTCAGAGTTTTCTTTCTCCTAGACTGGTTACCTAGCCATGGTTAAAGAGCCCTGCTATTTGCCCACAACTGGAGGTAGAATTGGATTCATACCTTTCCCAAGGGTATTAGCGCCATGTGAAAAGCCAACAGCTTTGTCCAGGAATTGAACTCGGGTCGACGAGTCCATTTCTTACGACTCTAACCATTAGACCACGCGCCTTGTGTATATTATATAGCGATGTATGAAAGTAGATAAAATGTAGACATTTTTAAAAGACATTTTAGCCCAAACCGTTAAATTTCCTTTTCTTTCATTCAAAAAAAAAAAAAAAGAAAAAAAGTGCTCTGAAGATGACTAGTCTATTAATAATGGAGATTCGCTTCCGGTTTTTGTCTGTAACAAAAACTACGTCACTGCCTACGTCACACTGCCAAAATCGTCATAAATAGAATACACTCAAAATTTGAGAACGCAATGTTAGACAGTCCTCATTGGTGTTTTTTAAACAAGTTTTAATAAATACATGACTGGTATTATCTATCTATATATAGTTTGTTTTATTTTAATATATATTCAAAGTTATCAGAACCAAGTTTCCATTTCAATTTATTTTTACTCCTTTAATAAATTTATTTTATTTTTTACTCCTTTAATAAATTTGATGATTTTACTTTACTTGTGTTACAAACTCTCTGATATTAAATCTTCAACTCCCATCCCCTGAGGCAATATTTATTTTACGTTGCCCAGAGGGCGTTTTTTATTTTGCTAGTGTTTATACATTTACAATTGTTTTTATTCTATTCTTAGAATTAATTTCAATTTAAATTACATTTTATAAACACCATACAGTTGAAACAGGCGCTTGTTAGCACAATATATACTATTATTTTTCTTTACGTATACCTTATAGAGATATGGAAGTAAGATGAGGAAATTAACCCGACAGTATCTGGAGGAAATTTAGAAACAAACACGGGATGTTATGATAGATGGAAATTTATAGTCGATGTTCGAACATTTCGGTTTACAATGGAAACCTTTTTCCATTGTAAACCGAAATTTTCTTATATATACTAGCAAATATATGCACCCTCCGGGTGCAAGTATTTAAATTCTAATGTAATAAAATATTGTATTAAATTAGAAAGGCTAATGAAACTAAATAAGAATACAGATAAAAAGTTTTGAAACAGAGGGAGTATAATAAAAGATTTGAAACAGAGGGAGTATAATAAAAAATGGAACAACTGAAACTTACTCTTTCATCACTCTCGTCTTTCATTGTTATTTTTTCTAATTTAAGTATTTAGTTATAAGAGGAAGTAAAGAATAAAATGATAGTTATTTTATCTTGTTAATGAATTTCATTTAATATTCTTTGAAGAGATTTTTGCTTATATTCATTAGAATAAAACCAAACAATTAGAAATCAATAATACTAAGCACATATTTATTAAATTCGATTTTTTAATATTAATATGCAAATTAGCCTTCCCATTCACACTGTAAACCGCTATTTTGTTGTATATATAAATATAATTGCATGTTGTCAGTATGTAGACATAGTTAACAGTATTAATAATGTAAGACAATTTTATTAATAATTGAGGTTTAGATAAAAAATAAAATCATGGAGAATGTGATGTCAATAACTAAGAGAATTGTGACTTGAGTAGGAATATAGTTTCGGTTACAGACAGAAAAACAAACAATCTCCATTATAATAAGATATAAGTATAGATAAAAGGATATGAAAACACACAATACTGTTAAAATGAAAATATTTTATATCATATTCATAACTTGTATTGAACAATATTTCGATTTATAAAAATCATCATCAGAGCTTGTTTTTAATCCGGACTCATCGAGAGAGAAGCAGAAAATACGATGAGTCCTGATTAAAAACCAATCTCTGATGATGATTTTTATAAATCGAAATATTGTTCAATATTAGCTATGAATATGATATAAAAATATATACATTTTAACAGTATTGTGTGTTTTCATATCCCTTTATCAATAAATATACCGTCGGATTCATTTCCTTACTCTTTACTTATAGAGATATATATTTCAATAAATAAAGGTTTAGAATATCTTTCAAATTCCACCGTGTAATTTCCAGTCAGCAGTGAAAAAAAAGGTCACTTTATTTGCAGTTTACCCTTCCCTTTTGTACAGTGTTTATATATAAAGATAGATATGAATAGACTGAGATAGATAATTAAGTAGGTAGATAGATATTAACAAACAAACACACACACACACACACAACACACACACACACACACACACACACATTATATATATATATATATATATATATATATATTATTTATATTTTTTGCTTGAAGGCAATATAAATGCATGTATCGTATAAAATTCCATAATTATAGAAAATAATCTTGACAAGAGAATCCCGCAAAGGATGGCTCCGCCATGCAGAACACCGTACAGACTGTTTCGACTTTATTAAGTCTCTTCAGCGATGTATACTAACAGAGAGAGAGAGAGAGAGAGAGAGAGAGAGAGAGAGAGAGAGAGAGAGAGAGAGAGAGAGAGAGAGAGAGACATATAGATAGATAGATAGATAGATAGATAGATAGATAGATAGACAGACAGATAGATTGATAGACAGATATATAGATAGACCGACAGATAGATAGATAGACAGATAGACCGACAGATAGATAGATAGATAGAAAATAGAAAATTTAAGTATTCCAAACAGATGAATGTGTTCTTGATGTAGAAGTAGACGTAATAACGTTTCGGTTTTAGCAAATTTCATCAACCGAAACCTTATAACGTCGACTTCTCCATCAAGAATAAATTCATCTTTTTGAAATACTTCATTTTTATATCTTATACAGACCATTGGATTTTATAAATATTGCGAATAATATAAGTACGTATATGAACATTATATAGAGATATCCTATTATAATGGAGATTGTGTGTTTTTCTGTAACCGAAACTATATCACTACTCAAGTCACAATTCCCTTTGCTATTTACATCACATTCTCCATGATTATATGTTTTTATTTAAACCTCAATTATTAATAACATTATTTTACATTACATATCTACATACTAATAACATTCATTTGTATTTATATATACAACAAAATAGCAGTTTACAGTGTGAACGGAAAAGCTAATTTGCATAATGATCTTAAAAAAAGGGATTTTAATAAATATGTGCTTGGCATTATTGATTTCTAATTGTTTGGTTTTATCTTAATGAATAGGAGAAAAAAATCTCGGAGATAAATCTTAAAAGAGACCCATTAACAAGAAGAAATAACTAATTTAATTCTTTACTTCCTATTTTAACTAAATAGTTAAATTAGCAAAAATTTAGCAATGAAAGACGGGAGTGTTGGGAAATGATGGTAGAGTTAGTTTCAAAGGTGTTCAATTTTTCGATTATACTCCCTTTTAAATAGTTAATGTTTTAAATAATTTTTATCTGCATTCTTATTTAGTTTCATTAGCCTTTCTAATTTAATATATTTCATTACATTAAAACTTAAATACAATGAAAATATTTTTTATCATATTCATAGCTAATATTGAACAATATTTCGATTCATAAAAAATTATCATCAGAACTTGTTTTTAATCCGGACTCATCGAGAGAGATGCAGAAAATACGATGAGCCCTGATTAAAAACAAGCTCTGATGATGATTTTATTATAAATCGAAATATTGTTCAATATTAGCTATGAATATGAGATAAAATATTTTTATTTTAACAGTATTGTGTGTTTTCATATCCTTTTATCTATACATAAAATATTTATATGAATATTGTGTATATTATAATAGAAAAGTTGCAGAAACACACACAACCTATCAAATATCGGACGTATTCTGCCAAAATAATAACTCAATGCCTGAAGAAGACAACAGATCAGAAACACGTGTCGCGTATGTAAGATAAAAAGAATTAAAAAATTCATCTGAGAACATAATACATTTTGCGGACCTTCTTCTTTTTATAAAATATTAAATTTTCTCCCGTTGGAACCAGAACAACATTTTTTTATATATTGTGTATATTATATAGAGATGTATGAAAGTATATAAAATTCTTGCTAGAATAGTTAAATAAAAGATTAGAATATCTTATTATAATGGATATTGTGTGTTTTTCTGTCTGTAACCGAAACTATATTACTACTCAAGTCACAATTTCCTTAGTTATTGACATCACATTCTCCACGATATTAATTTCATTTAAAACTCAATTATTAATAAAATTGTTGTACATTATTAATACTGTTAACCATATCTACATATTAACAACATGCAATTATATTTATATATACAACAAAATAGCGGTTTACAGTGTGAACGGGAAGGCTAATTTGCATATTGATATTAAAAATGTGATTTTATTAAATATGTGCTTAGTATTATTGATTTTTAACTGTTTGGTTTTATTTTAATGAATATAAGCAAAATCTCTTCAATAAATCTTAAATGAAATCCATTAACAAGAAAAAATAACTGTCATTTTATTCTTTACTTCCTCTTATAACTAAATACTTAAATTAGAAAAAATAACAATGAAAGACGAGAGTGATGGAAGAGTAAATTTCAGTTGTTCTATTTTTCGATTATATCCCCCTCTGTTTCAAATCTTTTTATCTTCATTCTTATTTAGTTTCATTAGCCTTTCTAATTTAATACAGTATTTTATTACATTAAAACTTAAATACTTGCACCCTGAGGGTGCATATATTTGCTAGTTTAGATAAAGATTTAGAATATTCAAATAAAGATTTAGAATATTTTTCATATTACACCGTGTAATTTCTAGTCAACAAGGCAAACAAAAATCTCTTTATTTGCAGTTCACCCTTTCTCTGGTGTATAGGATCACCCCTCTTCATTATTTGCACAAGTAAGGGAGCTGGCACCTCGAATATGACGAGGTCAGAGAAAAATTTGAAATACCAGTTTCAACCCCTTCCGCTGTATCTGCAAATACAGGGATAACACATTAGATCATCAGTTTGAATGACAAAGAAAAACTGTCTGGTCATACACGCGCCTTATGAGTGTGTATTGCACATTGCACGTTGCACATTGCACGTTGCACGTTGCATCATCGTCTCTTGCTGCATCAGTCGGTGCAGCAAACAAGCACCAGCTGCACGGGTGCAACAAAATGTCTGCCTGACCTCCAGATGCAATTTGCTCGCCCGTCGTTTGCCGCCACAGCTTTCTTTCTTTCTTTTTTCTTTTTTCTTTTTTTTTGTGATAAGCAAAATGGCGGACGACGTGTTCATGTGATAACGCTTGTAAACTAAATTCTTTTTTTGTCTCGTTCTTCTTACTCTCCCTTCTCCTTCTCCTTCTCCTTCTTCTTCTTTTTTTCTTTTTTTTTTCTTTCACTCTGTAATCTCATTCTTTGCACTTTTTTTTAAAACTCTTTTTTATTTAAAAAAAATGTTATAAATTATTTGTTTATTTTTTAAAATAAAAATTCCCGCCATTTTTCTGACTGCCGCGTTTTTTTTGTATGTGTTTTTTTTTGTTTGTTTTTTTGTTTACATAATTTATCCTTTGTTAGTTTTTTCTCTCCTACGATTTATTTTTGCATTTTTGTTATATCTCTTTTTTATTTTCGAATTATTCTCTTTATTTTTCCTTCTTTTTTGTTTCTTCTTCCTTTTTCTTCATTAACTTCTTTCTTGACTTCATTTTTGCTTTTTCTTTGAAAGGATTATTAGACATTATTTCTTTCATTCGTAGATCCTTCCCCCCTTCCTTCCTCCCTTCCTTCCTTCCTCCCTCCCTCCCTTCCTTCCTTCCTTCCTTCTTTCTTTCTTTCTTTCTTTCTTTCTTTCTTTCATTTTTATTCGCTTGCAGTAAGCTTGTTCTTTATTTTTTCTTATTGAATCATTTCTGTCTCCTTATCTTATTAGATTCTCTCCGTCCGTCCGTCCGTCTGTCTGTTTGTCTTTTTCCTTCTTTCTTTCTTTCTTTCTTTCTTTCTTTCTTTCTTTCTTTCTTTCTTTTCCTTTCTTTATTTATCTATCTTTTGTTCTTTATCCCTTTCAACCTTTCTTTCTTTTTCTTTCTTTCTTCTTGCCTTTTTCTCTTTGTTTCTTTGTTTCTTCTTCATTACTTCTTTCTTTTATTCGTAGATCCCTTCCTTCCTTCCTTCCTTCCTTCTTTTTTTTCATTCTATTGCTACCTGCCTTATTAAATCCTGCCCCTCTGTCCGTCCATCTATCTGTCTGTTTGTGCTTTTCTTTCTTTCTTTCTTTCTTTCTTTCTTTCTTTCTTTCTTTCTTTCTATCAAACTTTCTTTTCTTTCTTTCTTTCTTTCTTTCTTTCTTTCTTTCTATCAAACTTTCTTTTCTTTCTTTCTGTCATTCTTTCTTTCATTCTTTCTTTCTTTCTTTCTTTCTTTCTTTTCTTTCTTTCTGTCATTCTTTCTTTCTATCATTCTTTCTTTCATTCTTTCTTTCTTTCTTCTTTCTTTCTTTCTTTCTATCAAACTTTCTTTTCTTTCTTTCTGTCATTCTTTCTTTCTATCATTCTTTCTTTCATTCTTTCTTTCTTTCTTTCTTTCTTTCTTTCTTTCTATCAAACTTTCTTTTCTTTCTTTCTATCATTCTTTCTTTCATTCATTCTTTCTATCTTTCTTTCTTTTTTACTTTCTTTCATTCTTTCTTTCATTCCTTCATTCTTTTTTCTTTCTTTTCAGTCTTTTTTTATATTCATTCTTTCATTTTCCTTTCATTTATTCATTCTTTCTGCCATTCATTCATTATTCTATCTTTCGTTCTTTCCTTTCTTCTTTCACTCTTTCTTTCATTCATTCATTCTTTCCTTCTTCCCTTCTTTCTTTCTTTTTTCCAGTTAACCTTCTTAAACCCAGATTTATTTTTCCGATTGTCTACAAGACAAGTTATTTGTATATGCTAATTTGGTGATTGTCGTTCACCTAGAATTCGACCAATCAGGAAGAGACAGTCAGACACACCCATTCAAAAATGACTCAGACAAAGAATTATATACAGACATTCCCGGAAAATCAGCATATCTCAAAAGCGGTGAGAAAAAGGGTTCGAAACAAACTTTTTTGACATCCTTAATAAATCTATGGCTTTTTCTTACACTCTTTTTTGCCTTTACGATTGCAATAATAAAACTCATATCTATCTATCTATCTATCTATCTATCTATGTCTATCAGTGGTGGTGGTAGGGGGGGGGGTAGGTACCGGACATATATTCCAAAAAGCGGGTCCCTTAAGGAAAAATCTCGGGCTTTTTGTTGAACGATTTTTGACTTTACGATTGCAACAATAAAACATATCTATCTATCTATCTATCTATCTATCTCAGTTCCTATCTATCTATCTATCAATCTATCTATGTCTATCAGTGGTGGTGGTGGTGGGGGGTAGGTACCGACATATATTCCAAAAAGCGGTCCCTTAAGGAAAAATCTGGGGCTTTTTGTTGAACGATTTTTGACTTTACGATTGCAACAATAAAAACATATCTATCTATCTATCTATCTATCTCAGTTCCTATCTATCTATCTATCTATCTATCTATCTATCTATCAATCTATCTATGTCTATCAGTGGGTGGTGGTGGGGGGGGGTAGGTACCGGACATATATTCCAAAAAGCAGGTCCCTTAAGGAAAAATCCCGGGCTTTTTGTTGAACGATTTTTGACTTTACGATTGCAATAATAAAACTCATATCTATCTATTTCCGACTGTTACTATCTATCTATCTATCTATCTATCTATGTCTACCAGTGTGTGTGGCGGGGGAGCAAAGTTTAGGTACCGGACATATATGCCAAAAAGCGGGTCCCTTAAAGAAATATTGTGATATTGTAAACCATACCAGGTATCTATTCATTAAGCAGAATTCTCTTAGTTATTGACATCACATTCTCCATGATTTTATTTTTATGTAAACCTCAATTATTAATAAAATTGTCTTACATTATTAATACTGTTAACTATGTCTACACACTAACAGCATGCAATTATATTTATATATACAACAAAATAGCGGTTTACAATGTGAACGGAAGGCTAATTGCATATTAATATTAAAAAATCGAATTTAATAAATATGTGCTTAGTATTATTGATTTCTAACTGTTGGTTTTATTTTAATGAATATAAGCAAAAATCTCTTCAATGAATCTTAAATGAAATCCATTAACAAGATAAAATAACTGTCATTTTATTCTTTACTTTCTCTTATAACTAAATACTTAAATTAGAAAAAATAACAATGAAAGACGAGAGTGATGGAAGAGTAAGTTTCAGTTGTTCCATTTTTTATTATACTCCCTGTTTCAAATCTTTTATTATACTCCCTCTGTTTCAAATCTTTTTATCTGTATTCTTATTTAGTTTCATTAGCCTTTCTAATTTAATACAATATTTTATTACATTAAAACTTAAATACTTGCACCCGGACGGTGCATATATTTGCTAGTAGATATAATATAGATAATTTACCTATATACTTAAATATCCAGATAAGATTAAATAATTAGAATAATTCTATCTTTTTTGTAATTGTTAAAAGAACTACAATGGTCAAATTACAAAAAATACAAATAGTACCATGTTGGAACTCATTTTGGAATGTCCCTACTTTAGAGGTACCGGGTTCTTTTTGTAATATCACAATTTTTTCTTAAGACGTACCCCTGCTTTTCGACATACATATCGGTACGTACACTTTGACGCCTCTGCGGCCATATATATATATATCTGTTCTGTTTGTTTTATTCTAGAAATGTTCCTTATACGGAACGTGACTTCCAAAAGTTGTAAACTTTTTCATTCATAGATTCATCTCTAATTATATTAAGTATTTACCAAAAGGGCCGGCTTGGCTCAATCGTTAGAGCGTTCAGCTAGAAACCATAAGGTTCCTGGTTCGATGCCGGCCCTCGCCAACTCAGCGCATGAGTAGCACAGCGATCTGTGCGGTAAAGTGAGGAGCTGATGGTAGGTGTGGCGCTCCACCTCGGACGCTAAAAAAACAATCTCCTTGGTCTAGCGCTAGTGAAAAGGGGATAGACTCCCTCGCTGATTGGCTGATACCGACATTAGGCCGCACCGACGACCACCTTTATTTACTAATTAAAGTTTCATTCATTTCAGAAGAAAAACCTAACATCTGTTAATATTGGGAACTTTAAACTTGAAGTTTAAATTGTTAAAAAATCGGGGGGGTGGGGGTGGGGTGAAGCTATGGCGTAGAAAGTTCAGGAATAAATATAAAGAATAATTACAGAAGTGCAGCACCCAGTGAGAATCGACATCGCTAACAATGATCTTTGTTGTTTTACGGCATATCAACCCATTACGGATTATTTAATGCCGAATCAAGCAATTTTGATATCTGGTTGCTTAAATGGTCACCCATCTAAGCACTGAACACGCTCATCGCTGCTTAACTTCAATGATCTAGTGGGAATTTGTGCTTTCAACGTGATTTGACCTTTGCTAGCCAAGCTTGATGACCTTTCATCTCGTGAGGTACCCAAATCAAGAACATTGGTTGTTCAAGGCCAGAAGTGTGTTGGCACTCAGTGAGAATGAACATCATTAACAAAAATCTGCTAACCTTGTTGGCTAACCAGTTCACCTAGTGAGGCACCCAAACCTGCAACATTGGTTGTTCTTCACAAAGTTTTGATTAATTAAGTTTAAGACCAGAGGAATGTGGCACTCAGTGAGAATCAATATCATTAAAATCGGTTTGCTAACCTTGCTGGCTAACCAGAAAACCTCATACTGCACCCGAACCTGCAACATTGGTTATCCTTCACAAAGCTTTGCTTAATTAATTTCAAGGCCAGAAGTGTGTGACACTCAGTGAGAATCAACATCATTAACAAACGTCTGCTAACCTTGCTGGCTAATCAGAAAACCTGCGAGGCACATGAAACTACAGCATTAGTTATCCTTCACAAAGCTTTGATTAATTAATTTCAAGGCCAGAAGTGTGTGACACTCAGTGAGAATCAACCTCTTTAACAAAAGTCTGCTAACCATGCTGGCTAACCAGAAAACCTCGTGAGGCACCTGAAACTACAACATTAGTTATCCTTTACAAAGCTTTGATTAATTAATTTCAAGGCCAGAAGTGTGTGGCACTCAGTGAGAATCAACATCATTAACAAACGTCTGCTAACCTTGCTGGCTAATCAGAAAACCTCGTGAGACACCTGAAACTACAACATTAGTTATCCTTTACAAAGCTTTGATTAATTAATTTCAAGGCCAGAAGTGTGTGACACTCAGTGAGAATCAACCTCTTTAACAAAAGTCTGCTAACCATGCTGGCCTAATCAGAAAACCTCGTGAGACACCTGAAACTACAACATTAGTTATCCTTACAAAGCTTTGCTTAATGAATTTCAAGGCCAGAAGTGTGTGGCACTCAGTGAGAATCAACCTCTTTAACAAAAGTCTGCTAACCATGCTGGCTAATCAGAAAACCTCGTGAGGCACATGAAACTACAACATTAGTTATCCTTCACAAAGCTTTGATTAATTTAATTTCAAGGCCAGAAGTGTGTGACACTCAGTGAGAATCAACATCATTAACAAACATCTGCTAACCTTGCTGGCTAATCAGAAAACCTCGTGAGGCACCTGAAACTACAACATTAGTTATCCTTTACAAAGCTTTGCTTAATGAATTTCAAGGCCAGAAGTGTGTGGCACTCAGTGAGAATCAACCTCTTTAACAAAAGTCTGCTAACCATGCTGGCTAATCAGAAAACCTCGTGAGGCACCTGAAACTACAACATTAGTTATCCTTCACAAAGCTTTGATTAATTAATTTCAAGGCAAGAAGTGTGTGACACTCAGTGAGAATCAACATCATTAACACTAGTCTCCTCGCCTATTCTTGAAATCCATATAATCGTGCCAGGTAAGGAATACTGTTCAAGTTCCAAGATAATAAGATCCAATCTTGTTGAAATGCGTTCTTTGACAATTTACTCTGGGTAAGAATCCTAAAACAAAAGATTCTTGTCATCACTTTACAAAAAGCTAAGTCAACACTTTTTTCTCTTTGCGAATAAAAGACAACAACAAAAAAAAACGCTAAATTTGTTTTTAATTTTGTTCATGGAAGCCACAAACAAAAGATTGGTTTTAATTAAAACTTTCTAAGAAAGATAAAACACAGAAATAAAATAATATTCAAAGAACAAAAAGGGGAAAAAGAAAACAAAAACAAAAAAATAAAACAAAAAACGGGCCTAAAAAGGAAATTTCCTGTTGAAAATCAAAGATTAAAAAAAAAAAAACCCACAAAAACAAACAAAAGTTTTGCGGATCTTTTGTAGCTATTTTCCCGCGTTTTTTTTTGTCATTAGTTTCTCGTTTCCCGCGCAGCAGCAGCTGCTACCACCATTTTCTTTTTTTATAGGTCTTATCCAACAACTTTGGATATCTAGTTTCTTGATGAAGGCAGTCTCGGAGTCGAAACGTCGCCGTCTAGACAACACTTGTCAATAACGATTGTTTTGTTGCTGTGTAAAAGGGAAACGATAATGACGATAGCGAAGAGTCGGCGATTACGATGATTAGGATAATGAAGGTATCAATTGCAAATAATAATAATAATAATAATAATAATAATAATAATAATAATGAGAACGGCTTGTATTACCGTCGAAATAGAAGAATAAATAGGAAAAGTAGACAATACGAAATAAAAGACAAGGTCATCAATAATATAAGCGAATTCAGCGGATTTACACGAGTACCAAGTAAATATGATTGGGTGGGAAAGGTGATTCGCTAGGAATTGTTCAAACGAGTTAGATTTGTTAAAACAAACTATAATGTTCCCTACGGCTTGGAATACGTTGTCTATAGATGATGCAAGTTTGTATGTATATAGACAGAATACGCTAAAGGTTGTATATATAGAGTATAGAATCCAGGCCATAAGATTGGATCTAATCTGGTACCCCCTAAATCAGGTCAGAAGGCCTGATCTAATCTAGGATCTCCCAATCCAGGCAAGAAGATTGATCTAATCTGGTATCCCCAAACCAGGTTAGAATCCTGATCTAATCTAGGATCTTACCAATCCAGGCAAGAGATTGGATCTAATCTGGTATCCCCCAAACCAGGTTAGAATCCTGATCTAATCTAGGATCTACCAATCCAGGCAAGAAGATTGGATCTAATCTGGTATCCCCCAAACCAGGTTAGAATCCTGATCTAATCTAGGATCTACCAATCCAGGCAAGAAGATTGGATCTAATCTGGTATCCCCTAAACCAGGTTCAGAAGGCCTGATCTAATCTAGATCTACCAATCCAGGCAAGAAGATTGGATCTAATCTGGTATCCCCCAAACCAGGTTAGAATCCTGATCTAATCTAGGATCTACCAATCCATGCCAGAAACCTGGATCTTATCAGGTTGAAGGAGAATAAATGTCAGAAATCAAATTCCCTTTGTCTCTGAATGCCACAAAATAAAAATTGAAAAAAAACGTTGAATTATTATCTCAGCTTTAAGCTAAACAGATATATCACAATTCAAGTGCAATATTGTCTTTCAGCTGTTTTCAATGTCACTCAGTGCGTAACCGAGGAAGTGTTTCTGTGGATGAGGAAGCTGGCAAAGAATTTCCTATGAAGGGGATTGGATTGGGCGTGTTCACTGTGAAGAACACATTTGGGAGTTGAAGTTCGCTCGCACCCGGAGGTGCCGAAGAAAGGATGAAAAAAAGAAAACACAGTGGTGAGATAACTTCGACAATAATCATGTTATCTTCACATTAGAGGCATCCCATCGTGGTGTAATGGTTAGCAAGCTAGTCGTGCAGATCCATTACTGTTGAATAGCGAGTTCTATCATCACAGAATGCCCCATACTTGCGATTTTGTAGGGATACTCCACATTCCTCATCTCTGGAGAACTGGAACCTCTCCACCAAATGTGGTTAAGCATTATAACCAGGACACCATTTTTGGAAAGGTTATGTTTAACTCCTATGCAGCGAATACAGTGAGGATAGTCTAAGCCTCATCGACAGGGCTAATGATTAAGACGTAGTGAACAAAGAATATTTTAAAAAAATGATCAAATGAAAGAAATTGATGGAAGGTTTCAGAAATTTAGCGTCATACCAAGGACACTTACCTCTTTACAAGGTGTAAATATTATCGTGGGGTGTCTTACCCCTCTGCAGGGTGTAAATATTGTCGCAGGTGTCTTCTCTCTCTGTAGGGTGTAAATATTGTCGGGGGCATCATACCCCTCTGCAGGGTGTAAATATTGTCGGTGCATCTTACCCCTCTGCAGGGTGTAAATATCGTCGGAGTGTCTTACCTCTCTGTAGGGTGTAAATATTGTCGGGGCGTCTTATCACTCTGTAGGTGTGAATATTGTCGGGGGCGTCTTACCCCTCTGCAGGGTGTAAATATTGTCGGGGGTGCCTTACCTCTCTGTAGGGTGTAAATATTGTCGGGAGGTGTCTTACCCCTCTGCAGGGTGTAAATATTGTCAGGGTGTCTTACCCCTCTATAGGGTGTAAATATTGTCGGGGGTGTCTTACCTCTCTGTAGGGTGTAAATATTGTCGGGGGCGTCTTACCTCTCTTAAAGTGTAGATATTGTCGGGGCGTCTTACTCCTCTGCAGGGTGTGAATATTGTCGGGGTGTCTTACCCCTCTGTAGGGTGTAAATATTGTCGGGGGGTGTCTACTCCTCTGCAGGGTGTGAATATTGTCGGGGTGTTACCTCTCTGTAGGGTGTAAATATTGTCGGGGCGTCTTACCCCTCTGCAGGGTGTAAATATTGTCGGAGGTGTCTTACCCCTCTGCAGGGTGTAAATATTGTCGGGAGGTGTCTTACCCCTCTGCAGGGTGTAAATATTGTCAGGGTGTCTTACCCCTCTGCAGGGTGTAATATTGTCGTGTCTTACCCCTCGCAGGTGTAAATATTGTCGGGGTGTCTACCCTCTGCAAATATTGTCGGGAGGTGTCTTACCCCTCTGCAGGGTGTAAATATTGTCAGGGTGTCTTACCCTCTGTAGGGTGTAAATATTGTCGGGGTGTCTTACCTCTCTGTAGGTGTAAATATTGTCGGGGGTGTCTTACCCTCTGCAGGGTGTAAATATTGTCGGGAGGTGTCTTACCTCTGCTGTCTTACCCCTCTGTAGGGTGTAAATATTGTCGGGGGTGTCTTACTCTCTGTAGGGTGTAAATATTGTCAGGGTGTCTTACCCCTCTGTAGGGTGTAATATTGTCGGGGGGTCTTACCTCTCTGTAGGGTGTAAATATTGTCGGGGGGTGTCTTACCTCTCTGTAGGGTGTAAATATTGTTCAGGGTGTCTTACCCCTCTGTAGGGTGTAAATATTGTCGGGGGGTGTCTTACCTCTCTGTAGGGTGTAAATATTGTCGGGGGCGTCTTACTCCTATGCAGGGTGTGAATATTGTCGGGGTGTGTTACCTCTCTGTAGGGTGTAAATATTGTCGGGGGCGTCTTACCCCTCTGCAGGGTGTGAATATGTCGGGGGGTGTTACCTCTCTGTGGGTGTAGATATTGTCGGAGGGCGTCTTACCCCTCTGCAGGGTGTAAATATCCTCAGGGCGTCGACAAAACTGTTGCAATTGTAGCAGTAACCATTAGAAAAATTAATTACATTTATACATAATTTTTCGTTACTTTTAATTTCTATGTCTGAACGTTTGAGATGAGGCTTGATAATTTATATCATCTAAGATTTAAGGACTGCTATCCTCATCTTTATTGTTTTGGCCGATGTGTCGTTCGGCCTCCTTCGTGTGTTTCTTGTCGAAATCGGGAACATTGTTGTCAAACTCGGGAGCATTCATGACGTAATCGAGAGCTTTCACGAAACTTCGAACCGAACCCTTTATTAGGGTAGATTGTTAACTGTGACCGGGTATAAGTGTTAAGCTGTGTTATATTATTTTCTCCAGTAGTCAGGATTGAACCTGCAGCCTCCAGATGATTGTCACTTAGAACTGTATTAACCCAAAATTTATATCCGTTATAAAACATGCCCAGTTGGCCATGCTGACTCCTGAGTTCGAAAAGAAGATTCGCGAGTTCCACAAGAAACACCTGACGAAGGCCAGGGGGCACATCCACCGAAACGTCATGTATATAACAGTAAAGATGAGCCTGAAAAATCTAAATAATATAACCTGGATGAGGCTGTTTCCATTTTGTTAATATCCTTGGGAAAGGTATGTATCCAACAATCCTCTCACCAGCTATGGGTAAAACAGTAGAGAAGACTGGGCTCTTTAACCTTATTATGGAAAACCCGTTTAGGAGAAGGAAAACTTTTCTTTCAAACGCTTAAGAAATTGACCTTGTGTCACATCCTGCATTTCTTAGTCACATTTTTGAAATTTCTTTTCATTATTTTTCAAACTTCTCTGATCTATTTTTAAAAATGACTCGTCGTATTTTTTATCACAAAGAAAGAAAGGGAAAAAGAAAGGTATACTACACAGAAAAATATCTATTTCTATTAATAATGGAGATTCGCTTCCGGTTTTTGTCTGTAACAAAAACTACGTCACTACTTACGTCACACTACCAAAAATCGTCATAACATAGAATAAATACACTCAAAATTTGAGCATGCAATGTTAGACAGTCCTCATTGTTTTTTTAAACAGTTTTAATAAATACATACCTGGTATTATCTATCTATATATAGTTTGTTTTATTTTAATATATATTTAAAGTTATCAGAACTAAGTTTCCATTTCAATTTTTTATATTTTTTACTCCTTTAATAAATTTATTTTATTTTTTACTCCTTTAATAAATTTGATGATTTTACTTTACTTATGATACAAACTCTCTGATATTAAATTTTCAACTCCCATCCCCTGAGGCAATATTTATTTTACATCGCCCAGAGGGTGTTTTTTATTTTGCAAGAAAGAAATATAGAAAGAAAGAACGAGGTTAAGAGAATGATAAACAGAAGGATTAAGCGTGCGGGAGCGATAACGCTAATCTGTTTCAATTAAACATGATGAAAAGATGAAAAGAATAGGAAAGAAAGAAAAAAAGAGTGGGGAAGAGTTAAATGTAGATTATTATACTTTTTACGTATTGAACTATTTTGAAATAGCTCTTAAGTAAACATATGAACTTGCTTGGTTTTCAAACTTTGCACCACTCCCTCACATGTACACGTACACGCGTCCGTACATACACTTGTGCGTCCTCAAGAGTGTCGTTAATATATGATAATTAATCAAAGACAAACAGACTTGTAATATTTATTTCTATTTTTAGGTGTCGGCTTTTTTTTTTGTCCCGTTGGAAGATCTAAGTAAATTTGATAAACTAATAAGCACTATGTTCCCGCCCTTTTTTGTGATTTGTACGAAACGATTACTAAGAACTGAGACCAACTTATCAAAATCGTGCCGAACCCCCCAAAGATAAGTGTTGATCACCCCCAAAGGAAAAACCAGTAGAAATTTGGGAGTATTTGTTGGTGTGTACTTGATTTCGACCCAACCCAACGTTGAACAAGTCAAGGTTAATTACCCCGGGGGGATTTTAGATTTTATTGTTTGGATTTCATGGTTATTTCTTGACCTTCATTTGTTATTGTTGTCGTGTTTGTTTGTCATGTTGATTGGTCCGAACTGATTGGATGAAATGATGGAACGAGGACCAGGATGTTTAGCGAAAGAAATTTTGGTTTATTTTTTGATATTATCAACAGAGAATGGAACAAAGACGAAGGGAATTAATTAATTTCTAATTGCTTTTTTTTTTATATAAATATGACTCGGTGTATTCAATATGAAATTGCCGTTTTATTAAAACTAAGGCTGCCGAAACACTGAATCTTTCAAAGCCTCCATGCTTCCTGTAGTCCGCCGACACTATACCTGATGCCCCTCTCCAAAACTAAAGCAGCAGATAATTCAGTTAGTAAAGAAAGCAATAGATTGGCTACACAACTCGACCTTACACCCGCCCTGTCGGCTGGGGCGTTAGAATGCACCGACTGCACCTCTGCAGAGGGATAAGACTCCCCAAATGAGGCCACCTGTTGGCCGTGGGTGGCGACCCGTGATGCTTAAGGATAGAACCCAGGTGGATGAGCAGTTCATGACTTGCAATACTCCACTTTGGCTCTATCATGGGCTAGACGGGCGCTCGGAGAGGCCCCTTCCGATCAATCGGCTGGTCATGTCAAGCCCTAGCACCTATATGATTTTCCCAACCCTATTGCCCTTATGGCAAGCCCCAACCCCTTTTTATCATATGGGTGCTAGAAGGCGGTGACTGAGGGTCTACATGTCCTGGGAATGACGTTAAACTCTATCTGATGGTGAGGTTCCAGTTTTGGAGGTTTGGGGAATGTGGAGTACCCATTCATCACCATTACTCCCTGGTCCAATTTGACCCGGAGTGGTAGTACCTGTTAGGGTCCCATCTATGGGTTAAATAGAAAAACATGAGTTCATAAACAGAATTGTATTATCCATTAAGAATTGATTTATTTCAAAACTTTATCAGCATTAAATGACCCACCGAGGTTGATATGCCGTAAAACAAAATCAAACCAAACCAATCGACTTTACACCAAAAGAAATAGACACAATTAGATAAAGTAATAGAGACAAAAAGCAAAGAAAAAAAGCAAAAGAACAAAGACGAAAAATAGTTTAATATGAAGTACTTCTTTTTTATTAACCACATCTCTAAAAGATTAAGCTACGAAAATGAATAAAGTAAAAAATATATAGAAGAGCAATATTGTACCTTATTTTATCGTTGTTTGACCTCCAAAATAAAGCATTCGAATGAAAAAAATGCCCAGGAACAAAAAAATTAAAATTAAAATGAAAGTTTCGGACCATATTACCTTTAGGCACCCCTTTTTAATTTCGATTAAGAAAGGACATCTTTTCCCTTTACACCGTCAATATCCAGTGGTTTGTTAGGGGTTAGGGTTAAGGGTTAGTTTTATAATTTCTTTAAATCTAAAAATCGTCTGTTAAAACAACCGGATATTAACGGTGTAAATAAAAAACATGTCCTTTCTTAATCGAGATCAAAAAGGGGTGCCTAAAGGTCATATGGTCCAAAGTTTCTTTTTCTATTTTAGAAATGAATAATGAAAAAAAATGGAAATTGTTTTTTTTTCTTTAGTTTGTTTTAATTGTTTGTTTGTTTGTTTAGGTTATACTAATTTGGAGGCAACATTACTATTCGTAGATTTCTCCAAAGCATTTGATTCTATACATAGACGGAAAATGGAACAAATACTACTGGCATATGGTCTCCCCAAAGAAACTACTGACGCTATAATGATGCTCTACAAAGATACTAAAGCAATGGTACGCTCACCTGATGGCGATACGGATTTCTTTGACATCGTCGCCGGAGTCCTACAAGGTGATACATTGGCACCATATATATTTATAATATGCCTAGACTATGTACTCCGAACATCTTTAGATACCATAAAAGAAAAAGGTTTTACACTAAGAAAAGCAAGAAGCAGGAGATATCCTGCACAAACAGTCACAGATGCAGACTATGCTGATGACCTCGCACTTCTTGCAGATACACCGGCACAGGCTGAGACACTACTGCATAGCCTGGAGGAGGCAGCAAAAAGCATCGGCCTGCATGTGAACTCTGCCAAAACAGAGTTCATGAGCTTCAGAAAGAAAGGAGACATCTCCACGTTAGACGGTAAGCCCCTTAAGCCAGTAGAACAATTCACGTACCTGGGTAGTAATATCTCATCCACAGATAACGATATTAACACACGAATAGGAAAGGCATGGATGGCCACAAACAAATTGTCTGTCATATGGAAGTCTGATCTCACTGACAAGCTAAAGCGACATCTCCTCCAGGCTGTAGTCATATCAGTACTGCTGTATGGCTGCACTACCTGGACCCTAACGAGGCGCCTCGAAAATAAGCTAGATGGGAGCTGCACAAGAATGCTGCGAGCAGTTCTGAACAAGTCGTGGAAACAGCATCCCACAAGGGAGCAGCTATATGGTCACCTGCCCCCTATCTCACAGACTATCCGAGTGAGACGGACTAGGCATGCAGGGCACTGATGGAGAAGCAAGGATGAACTCATAAGTGATGTTCTCCTGTGGAAGCCAACACATGGACATGCCAGTGTGGGTCGCCCAGCAAGGACCTATATCGACCAGCTATGTAAAGATGCTGGCTGCAGCGAAGAAGAACTCCCTGTGGCGATGAATGATAGGGAAGGTTGGCGAGAGATTGTCTTGGATATCCGTGCTGCCTGCACGACATGATGATGATGGTGAATTTGTTTGAACTACGGTGGGACTAGTTTTTCTAACAACAGTACGATTTCTCCAAGTCTTTTGAGTCAGATTATTGCCCTGATGAGCTACTAAGCGAAACTATTAGTAGGTATATCTGACTCATTAGGTTTAACTTATTATTTGCTCTACTTAGGTATTGACCACTTTATAAGTTCGTGTAGAGGTCACTTAAGAGGAATATGAATACCTACTCCTTAACAAAACGAAGAAATCTTGCTAAGTCCGTTTGGTGTGGAGGTAAGACGCTTGCCAGTCAGTTTGACAGACAGGTTTCGAATCACACACGGGGCGGTCTTCGTATCTATAGCTCTGCTGATGAGGCCTAATAGGCCGAAATGTACATACAGAGATTGATTTTTCTCGATTTGTTTAGCCTAATTAATTAATTATTAATGAATTAACTTTCAAAAATTAGTTTCGACTTCAATTAAGCACATATTCTCCCAAATATTGTCGGCTGAAAATAGCCATATCACAAACATATATATATATATATATATATATATATATATATATATATATAAAAAATCAGAAAAACAAGTGTTCCAAAAATTAGATGAATTCATTCATCAACGCTTAAACGTTTCGGTTTCTTTAAACCTTCATCAGGATATATATATACATATTATATTTTTATATATATACATTTTATATTATATATATATATATATATATAATATATATATATATATATATATATATAACTATTTTGGTTGGTACGACCCTCTTGGTCTTTTTATTTTTTCATTTTTTCCCAGGTGATGTTTGGTAGTATATTTTTACTATCAAACTATTTGCCGGGTTTTCTTCTTACCGCAAGCGTTTACCAATAAGTTATATATATATATATATATGATGAGACTTGATAATTTGCTTTAGAAGTATATTATCAAATTTTATACGATATACGCATTGTAATTGCCTTCAAGCAAAAAATATAAATAATAATAATAATAATAATAATAATAATAATAATATATATATATATATATATATATATATATATATATATATATCGCAGTTATATATATGCCGCAGTTATACCGCAGTTATATATATATATATATATATATATATATATATATATATATATGTATGTATGTATGTATGTATACATATATATATATATATATATTTCCTTTTGTTCTGAAGATATGCATAGGCGAGAAACAGTTAGTAACTAAGTGTCGACTCATGTCCCCGCTATCTTAACTAATATATATATATATATATATATATTATATATATATGTGTGTGTGTGTGTCTGTGTGTGTGTGCATATAAAGTACCCAAGACAATTTTGGAGTAATAGTTACAAAAATTAAACGATAATAACATAAAAGTACATAATACACACACACACACACACACACACACACACACATATATATATATATATATGTGTGTGTGTGTGTGTGTGTATGTATATGCGTATATACACATATATATATATATATATATGTATATTTAGCGTGTTTTATGACTGTCTTTGAATTATGATTTGTTTGTCAACACCGATGTAATGTGATATCAAGTTTCTTACTAATAGATCGTCATGCCCCAGCGAATCATGACTGTCACAGTAATGGGGGAGGGGTTTCACTCACTTAACTGACTCATTTTGTCCGGCTTCACCCTCGGATCCTTTGACGTCCATCAATGTTAACTCATTCCGGAAATGACCGTTATTTTCTTTTTGGTTTTTCTTTTGTTTTTTTGTTTTGTTTTTTTCTATTTAAATATTTTGTTTTGTTTGTTTTTGCTTGCATTTGCAAATTAAAAAAAAAATAAAACTGACGCAAAAATGTGAATCATTTTATTTACATAAACAAATTGTTTAAATGTCATTCAAATAACAGAACGTTAAGCAGTTATGAGCCTGTTCAGTACTTAGATGGGTGACCAATTAGATATACCAGATATTAAAAAAAAAATCATTAATTATTAACTAATTTTTTAAAAATTCATTAATTATTAACTAATTAATTTTCAAAATTAGGTATGACTTCAATAAAGCACATATCCTCCCAAAATTGTCGGCTTAAAGCCATATAAAAATAACCACATTTGTTTGTTTACTTAACCTCATACTGTCGTGTAAGAAGTCAATAAAAAGTGGAATGTAAATAAGTTCCAAAACATACGAAGAATATGGGAATGGCAAGCTAGTGTAACGGTTGGAGACTTCGCCTGTCAGCTTGACAGTTGCGGTTTCGAGTCACACACGGAGCAGTCTCCCATGTCTATAACCTTGCTAATGAGACCTAATAGGTCGAAATGTACATTCAGGGATTGACATTTTCTTGACTTTTTAGCCTTACATTTGAACATATATGCCCGCCTAAATTCATTAATTATTAACTAATTAATTTTCAAAATTAGGTATGACTTCAATTAAGCACATATCCTCCAAAAATTGTCGGCTCAAAGCCATATAAAATAAAACACATTTGTTTGTTTACTTAACCTCATACCAATCTGTCGTTTATGTGCCAGACAAAGCAAATAACAAAGACGTTTAAATGGAACTATCCAGGACTCTTCTGAGTATTTTAGCTGATCTCATATCCTGGTCGAGCGGAGGGGTTGGTACACACACACACACACACACACACACATATATATATATATATATATATATATATATATATGTGGAGAAAAGTAGACAAACACGGGATGTTATGGAAGCTGGATGTTTATTGTCGACGATGCAACGTTTCGGTCATTTAGACCTTCTTCAGGACTCGAATATAGTTCTTGCTTCAATGAAGGACATTTTCAAAATGGTGAAAACAGTAGGTTGTCAGTAGGGCCAGGGGTGGATGGGGGTGGGTAGTGGATTTTCTTCTCTCTAGATGGGGAGTGTTTATATGGTGATGCAGATGTGGGTCCAGAATGTTGGATGGAGGGGATTGGTCAAGATGAATGAGTATGTATATGTGTGTATGTCTGTTTTAATTGTCTTTTATATATATGTGTGTTTGGAAATTGGATTTGTCATTAGTTGTATATGTGTGAGTTTTTTTTTTATTGTTAATATTTATCTGTATGTCTATCTATCCATCTGTCTATCTATCTATCTATACAGCTTGAATGTATATATATATATATATATATATATATATATATATATATATATATATATATATAATTTTTGAAAGTTAATTCATTAATAATTAATTAGGCGGGATTTAACTATTTTAGATGTAAGGCTAAACAAATCGAGAAAAATCAATCTAGCCTTACATTTAAAATAGTTAAATCCCGCCTAATTAATTATTAATGAATTAACTTTCAAAAAATTAGGTTCGACTTCAATTAAGCACATATTCTCCCAAATATTGTCGGCTGAAAATAGCCATATGTTTGTTTACGTTCTCATATATATATATATATATATATATACCATTAGGAAAGGTATGAATCCTACTCTCCCTCCAGCTATGGGTAAATAGTAGGGCAAACTGGGCTCTTTAACCTTGGTTAGGCAACCGGTCTAGGAGAAGGAAAACTCTGAATTCAAACCTGTTGAACTCCGCTTTAGAAATTGACCTTGTGTCACATCCTGCTCGTGCGGAGGGGTTGGTGAATATATATATATATATATATATATATATATAATATATATATATATATATAATATAGAATGAATAGAAAATAAATGAGAAAAGTATTGGCATAAAAAGGTGCTCAATGCTAATAAAGCAGACCAGATTTACAATCAATAGTAATGATATGATAGATGATTTAAACTCATAACTTTAAGTTTCATGCTTACGCAATCCTCAGATGAGTCATATATATATATATATATATATGATGAGTCTATATAAATGGGTATATAGTATATTTATATAAATATATATATGTATTGTATATATATCTATATCCTATATTTGGGAGATACTTTTTGGTTGTTTTAGAAGCATGAGAGAAAAAAAGAAGCTCAGAAACAAAATGATGACAATATAGTTCTAAATGTTATTTACTAATATTTTGAGGGTGCGTCCCTCTTTATCAAACGTTTGTGATAATCAAGAACAAGAACACCATCATATATATATATATATATATATATATATATATAAATATATATATATAGATGAGAGGTATCCAAAACTCGGTAGTAAGGGATGATTCTATATGTGATTTCTAAGACACACTGTATTAATATTGTATGATCCAGTATGTATAAATACAGGGAATCTTTAAATCACTGAAGAGAGCTCAATGTATAATAAACTTTTTAGATTATATACAGAGCAATATTTATCTTAGAAAGAAAGGAAGAACTCAACACCGTTATTCCATAATAAATTTATTTCGACCAAAATTGGGGCCTTTATAAATCAAAGTTGATTTAATATAGCTCCCCAAAATTCAGTCTCATCAGATGGGTATCAATTTACTTTTGAAATTGCACTTCTCAAAAAACAAAAAGTAGAATTTAAAAAAAAATATAAATTCAAACAAAAACAAAAAATACAATTTTTTTTAACAATATAAGATTGTCACCATGGTGACAGGAAGTCGAATGAGAAAAAAAGAGATACATCTCAAGTTTGGCTTCTTAGGGTATGGTAGTCAGACAGACACATTAGGACAATGATAGAAAAAAACAGAATATTATATTAAATATAAATAGAGAAGTAAATTAAAAAAAATTAATATTTAAACATTAGAATATAATAGATAATATAATGGTGTATAAAAAAATACAATACAATAAAAAACAGGCTTCCAAAGAAGATATTATATAGACAATTACCAAATGCTAAGCGTTCTATTGGACGTCCACTCTTACGCTATAAAGACAAATTGAAGGACAATTTGAAATACCTCAATATTAACCTGAGTGCTTGGGAAAATCTACCATCAAAATCGTAAAGAATGGCATAAGACATGTTTCGTTATATTAAAAAGATTTGAAGAAAATAGACTGAAACATCGAGATCAGCTCCGTCTTTAAAACAAGAACATCTGACTCCCGCTTTAGGAAATTCCATCTGTCAGTGTGGCTTCATGGCTCGCAGCAAGGCTGGGCTGCTATCACACCCAAGGAAACCAGAAAAATGTTGATAAATATCTTACTAGTGTATCCAAGCCCAGATCAGTAACTTTGAAGTTCGCACCCTGGGGGCAAATTATCAACTGATTATGGATACATCAACCCGACAAGAAAACAAAAACCAGGAATCGTCCTCACCAAGGTTACTTGTCACTCTTCAAGTATCAACCATTGGTTACAGAACTACCAGGAACAGGATAGTCTCAATTTTCTTGGGATATTTTTAGAACATATTTTCTTCATTTTTTTTGCGAAAAGGTACCCACCAAGGTCGTCTTATGTCAGAGTAATTCCAATGACAGGTGTCTGGGAGAACATTTCTTCAACTTAATGACTCGTTTCTTCTTTCACCGCTGGGGGTCGCTTCATGTTAAGTACATTGGGAGATTAGGAATGGTTCTCTGCTAGAGATTCACCTGTTTCTGCGTCTCTACAAATTGTTAATTAGAGAGTTACAATCGACGTAATTGATATTAAATAGAAGATCAGAAAGAAACTGCGTGAAACTAGGCGTATCGGTGTCGCTTAGCATGAATGAAAAGGGTGAATCATTTGAAATCCTTTATTTTTCTCTGTGAAGAACCCAAATGGAGATATGGGTTGGGGCCAAGAAGAGCTCATATGCAGGTATGGGTAAGGGGCACTAGCAAGGGTATTCACTATGAAAAAGATAGAATACAAAAGGTTTTAATAAGGTAACTAGGACTGGCGCGTGCTACCCCGAACCCCCTGAACAAAAGGGGCCAAATCTGCTGGGGGGGACTTTGAAAGGTAGGTGTCATATGTTTTATATTAGCTTAAAAGCCAGTTGAACAATGACACTTGATGGATTGAGTACATGTTAAATTTTATTAAACTTATATTTATTTTAAAAACGAAATTTTTTGTTGTTGTGTTATATACCCCCTTTGCATCGGGTATATAAATGACGAGAGAGAGAGAGAGGAGAGAGAGAGAGAGAGAGAGAGGGAGAGAGAGAAAAAAATAAAGACAGACAGACAGACAGAGACTGAGAGTGAGAGTGACATATAATGAGAGAGTAAGAGAGTGTGTGTGTGGCAGTGTGTATGTGTGTGTGTGTGTGTGTGTGTGTGTGTGTGTGTGTGTGTGTGAGAGAGAGAGAGAGAGAGAGGAAAGAATTAGGGAGATTTTCATCAGCTCCTCACTTTACCGCACAGATCCTTGTACTAATCATATGCTGAGTTGGCGAAGGCCGGTATTGAACACAGACTCTTGTTGTTCCTTGTCAACACTCGTTAGGTAATTTTACATAGCAAATACTCTCTTTCTTTCTTATTATATTTTTCAGTATAACATGTCCTTTTTCTTCCATTTCTTTCTTTATGATAAACACGGAATGGTCCATTATTTAGCTGAGGTGACGACACTCATAAGAAATAAAAATTCAGCAGATAAGCAACACCAGATAATGAGGATTTACATTTTTGGCATTACATCTTGGATGATTTGAACGGTCTTGTTTTTCACTTTTCTATTATCCACTTGTCATCACAAAAAAAAACTCTCAAAGCAGAAAATTCGGTCAAGTGTTTTATTTATTTCTAGTTTCCGTAAATTATTGTCGGACCTCTATACGCATCACGTGTCACTCATTTCCGAGTTCAAAGGATTTTGTCAAGATCTTACAGTGGTCAGTTATTAATTTTTGGTTAGTTGGTTGGATTTTAACGGCATGTCAACCCTTGTTGGGTTATTTCATGTTGAAGACATTTTGTTTTATTCATTCTTCATGGGTACTCAATTTTTTAAACTCATTTTTTAAAACACATTTTTTGGGCATAATTATTCATTGTGTTAATTTGATTATGTGGACATTTGTTTATCTGTTGTGCCAGTATTGTTATTGTTCGTTTTAGTATTTCAAACAAAAGAACATCTGCAGATGAGATTGAATGTCCAGCAAGGTTAGTCAGAAAGGAGATGGTTGGGGTGGAATTATATATATATATATATACATACAGTCCCAGCTAAAAAGACAGTTAGATTTTCGGCCGGCAGAGGGTGATATCGACAGTAGCAGCAGATGTAGAAATTAGCCAGTGAAGCCAGTAATTCGACTTAGTCTCATACCAACTTCTTGCCAGCTGACAGAGCCCACCACAAACTGCCTAAGTGTCACAACTCCCTCTTCTATCAGTGTCCTATTAACAGACTTGTGTTTGTTTTGTTTTGTTTTCTTTTAATTCTTGTGAACCTGTCTCTGACTCGTGCCCTTCAAGTCGACCAGCACAGAACGTCACAATGTTGGGGTCTGGACATCGTGCAGCGAAGGTGCATAGGAGTGCAGAACGGGTATTCTCACAGGGT
This sequence comes from Doryteuthis pealeii, assembly GCA_023376005.1. NCBI lineage: Eukaryota > Metazoa > Mollusca > Cephalopoda > Myopsida > Loliginidae > Doryteuthis > Doryteuthis pealeii. Next base: position 4,334,909 of record CM042168.1, read on the forward strand.
TATTATTTACGGCATGTCAACCCTTGTTGGGTTATTTTATATTGAAGTCATTTTTTTTATTCATTCTTCATGGGTATTCAATTTTTTTAAACTCAATTTTTTAATTCTCATTTTACAATCTATTTAACGCATAGATGGGATCCTAACAGTCACTACCACTACAGGGTGGACCTGGGAGTAATGGCGATAAAGGGGTAATCCACATTTCCCAGAGATCCAGAATTGAAACTTCACCATAAAATACAGTTTTTTCATTAAGTTTAGCTTAGTTTGGTCAAAGGTCAGAATTATCGGGCACTCAGTGAGAATCGAGCTCACTAGCAACAGTCTTGTAGCCTAGCTTTCACACTATCACACGAGATACCCCAAAGTCTAATTGTTTCACAGAGATGCAGTTAAAAAAGAGAGTAAAGAATCTCTATTATTTTTCCGTTTCATTTGCCAACAGCAACGAGGCGCGAATTGACCTCTGGTGTCAATTTTATGAACAAGGGGCAGATAACTGTGTATTTTAAATGCACAGCATCATCTTCTTTAACTTCTGCATCTCTTTATTTTTACTTAACCCCTTCGTCACGGACAGGATGTGACACCAGTTATAAGCGAGATACAGCTGGTTTGAATTGACAGTTTTCCTTCTCTTAGATGGGTTGCCGTGTCATGGTTAAAGATCCCAGTATTCCTTATTATTCATCCCTAATTAGGGAAGTATGAAAAGAGTTTATGCCCCCTCCCCCAATCTATATATAAATACGCTTTTTCCTAAATCTTCCGTCCCTTATCTTGCAACACCTTTTCATCTTTCCTTTTCTTTCCTTCTTTATTTCTTTTATTTTTTACTTCTTTATTGTTACTTGATTTTTTCTTTCTTTCTTTCTTTCTTTCTTTCTTTTTCTTTCTTTCTTTTCTTTCCTTTTTTTTCTTTTCTTTCTTTCTTTTTTTCTTTCTTTTTACTTTTCTTTTTCTTTCTTCTCTCTCTTTCTTTCTTTCCTTCTTTTTTCTTTCTTTCTTTCTTTCTTTCTTTCTTTCCTTTTCTTTTGTTTTTCTTTCTTTCTTTTTCTTTTGTTTTTCTTTCTTTCTTTTTTTTGTTTTTCCCTTTCTTTCCTTCTTTCTTTCTTTCTTTTTCTTTCTTTCTCTCTTTTCTTTCTTTCTTTTCTTTTCTTTTTCTCTCTTTCTTTCTTTTTCTTTCTTTCTTTTTTCTTTCTTTCATTTTCTTCCTTTTTCTTTCTTTCCTTAAAAAAATTTAATTAAAAGAGAATCCATTTCACATTTGGTAAACTCCATGAGACGAGGAATTCTTTTCGGTTGACTTCTGAAGACGGTCGGAAAATTAAGACGGAAAGTTTTTTGGTGGTCCCCAATGACAATTTTACTACAGTCTATGAATTAACATTTTGCGAATTGGGTTACGGTTTTAGGGGATTAAGGTTGTTTTTAATTACGTATTGCTTTAAAAAAATAAACAAAAAACCCAAATTAACCCAAATTACTATACATTTAATGTTGAAAAATATTTTTTTAAACTAAGTTTAATTGAAATTATACATTGCAATACTAACACAAACAACTGTCTCAATAATAGATTCAATAATTAATTTCAATGGTTAATTAAATGTATAGTAATTTGGGGGTTTTGTTGTTTATTTTTTTAAGCAATACGTAATTAAAAACAACCTTAATCCCCTAAAACCGTAACCCACTTCGCAAAATGTTAATTCATAGACTGTAGTTAAACTGTCATTGGGGACCACCAAAAACTTTCCGTTTGAATTTTCCGACCTAAATCAGAAGTAGCCCTTTTTTCTATATCCAAGTCAGCGGAGTAATTTATTGTCCGTATGTTCTATACCGTGAATACCCTTATAAACATCGGGTATATAGTAGAGAGAGAGAGAGAGAGAGAGAGAGAGAGAGAGGGGAGGGGAGAGTTTATTTGCCTATCATCCCACTTATGAGGGCTGGACACAAGGTAATTTTTATGTGGGCCCACCTACAACCCGAAGCTTATGGATGGTAAACACAAAAATTGCGTCGATTCCGTCGGCAGTTCCCTCAAGGGGGCGCCTCGGGCGCTGGGCAATAAACCCAGCCATGTCTCTTTAAATCAAGGGGGCAGGTATTGCCTGTGGCGATAGCCCCCCTGGGATCGACGCTATTAATTCAACTTCTAGCAGGTCCAGCGGCCGAAACCGGTGCTGAGAGAGAGAGAGAGAGAGAGAGAGAGAGAGAGAGAGAGAGAGAGAGAGAGAGAGAGAGAGAGAGAGAGAGAGAGAGAGAGAGAGAGAGAGAGAGAGAGGAGAGAGAGAGAGAGAGGGGCTTACATTATTTCTCTGGTTACTCTGCCTGGCACTGACTCGTTGCTGCTAACTGGTTCTCTGATTCTTCTAACTTGTCGTTCCTTTCTAGTTGACTTCTAGTCAAGGGCTGGTTTTCTTCTGGGCTGGGCTGAGTTGGTCATTGTCTTAACATTTATTTAGTTAATTAAAACAAGACTTGGTTTTACTTGATCAAGTTTTATTAGCCCTTATTAATTCACTGCGGGAGGCCGACCTCTGAGCTCTCTGAAAGCCAGGTCAAATCTAAACTAAACTAAAAACTTCTTCTCACATCTATATCGGAGGTCAGTTGATGTCGTCTAAAACATCAATCGTAACCCCCAACGGTTATGGAAAATTACCCACCTCCACTGTTTATTCTAACGTACTTTATTTAAAATTCTAACTACGCTCACAATATATGATTCCCATAAACCGTAACACGTATCTGCTGGACAGCGAGGGGATCTATAAACTTTTCACAAGCGCTAGACAAGGGAGATTGTTTCTGAGTATAATGCGGAGCACCACACCTACTATCAGCTCTCCACTTTACCACACAGATCCAAGCATTGTTACTCATGTGCTGGCACCGGTTCCCACTAGATCACCGAAGTTAGGCAGCGATGAGCCTGTTTAATACATAATTGAGTGACCACTAAAGCAACAGCAGGTACTGTAAGCATACTGAGTCATATGCTTATCAAAATGGCTGGGGCGTTAGAATGCACCGACTGCACCTCTGCAGAGGGGTAAGACTCCCCCAATGGGGCCACCTCTTAGCCGTGGGTGGTGACCCGTGATGCTTAAGGATAGAGCCCAGGTGGAACTGTTCGTTCATGACATGCAATACTCCACTTTGGCTCTATCTTGGGCTAGACGGTCGGTCGGAGAGGCCCCCTCCGATCAATCGGCTGGTCACGTCAAGCCTAGCACCTATATGATTTCCCCAACCCTATTGCCCTTATGGCAAGCCCCAACCCCTTTTTATCATATGGGTGCTAGAAGGCGGTTGGTGCGGGTCTACATGTCCCTGGGAATGACGTTAAACTCTATCTGATGGTGAGGTTCCAGTTTTGGAGGTTTGGGGAATGTGGGAGCACCCCTTCATTCACCATTGCTCCCTGATACACTCTGACCCAGAGTGGTAGTAACCTGTTAGGGTCCCATCTATGGGTTAAATAGAAAAATGTATTTATAAAAAAATTGTATTATCCATTAAGAATTGATTTATTTCAAAACTTTATCGGCATTAAATGACCCACTGAGGTTGATATGTCGTAAAACAAACCAACCAACAAAACATCATGCGCTGAGTTGGCGAGGGCTGGTATCGATCCTGGAACTTAGCGGTTGCTAGTGTGAATGCTCGATCAACTGAACCCTAAAATTAGGTGTCTTAATTCAAAGAAAATAAAATTATTCTATTGTTGTAAATCTCATGACGATAATAAATTCGTTTTTATTTATTCATTTATTTTTGAGAATGTCCGGAAAATATTGTTGATGCTCTGTAAGTTTTCTGTTGTGTCACAGTTACTTTGTCTCAAATAAAAGTTCTTTCTTTCTTTCTTTCTTTCTTTCTTTCTTTCTTTCTCTCTTTCTTTTCTTTTCTTGTTTCGTTTCTTTCTTCTTTCCTTTCTTCCTTTCTTTTCAGTTTTTCTTTTTTTCTTCTTTTCTTTCTTTCTTCTTTCTTTCCCCCCTTCCTTTCTTTCTTTCTTTCTTTCTTTCTTTCTTGCTTTCTTCAATTCTTTCTACTTTCTACTTTATTTTCTTCCTTCGTTTCTTTCTTTCTACTTTTCTTTCTTTCTTCATTTCCTTCCTTCTTTCTTTCTTTCTTTATTTATTTCCTTCCTTCTATCTTTCTTTCTACTTTTCTTTCTTTCTTTCTTTCTTCTTTTCTTTCTTTCTATCTTTCTTTCTTTCTTCTTTTCTTTCCTTCTTTCTTTCTTTTTTCTTCTTTCCTTTCTTTCTTCCCATCTTTCTTTCTTTCTTTCTTTCTTTCTTTCTTTCTTTCTTTCTACATTTCCTTCCTTCCTTCCTTCCTTCCTTCCTTCCTTCCTTCCTTCTTCCTTTTTTCTTTCTTTCTTTCTTCCTTTTTTCTTTTTTTCTTTCTTTCTTTTTTTCTCTCTATCTTTCTTTCTCTCTTTCTACTACTTTTCTTTCTTTCTTTCTTTTTTCTTTCTTTCTTTCTCTCTTTTCTTTCTTTCTTTTCTTTCTTTTTTTCTTCCATCCCTTCTTTCTTCTTTCTTTCTTTAGGGCTTTGGCTTATAAGCGTGTCAATGTGAAATCTCTAATTTTGTTTTGGGAAAATTGGAACTGAAGACGGTATGTTTGTATAGCCACACACAGCACCCACACACAACATGATGAGCAACACAACACACCTGACACCACACAATAATGAGAACACTCTCCGCACCAGACACACGCACGCACGCACTGCACTCGCTAACGTATACGTACAAGGTGTCGTGTTTTGTCCTGGTGAGTTTTTCTCACCTCAGTCCATGGGCTTTTTAGAGTGCAAATGTACCCGCAGTGCCCGGTCGTTGTTATCAACTCACCCCACCCCCACCCCACCCCCAACGCTGCCCATCCCCACTCATTGGCTATGTGATATATAAATATATAACCGAGGATCAATATATCATCCAAATATACTCTCTATATATGGTCGCTGTTTTAATAGGCGGCGCATTATACGGGCGCAAATTCTATGTAAGATGAAATGTGTGTTGTGTGTGTGTGGGGAATGTTGTGTGTGTGAGCGTGATCTGTATTATAGGAGATTGTTGTTGTAGATGTGTCGTGTATGTTGTTTTGTGACGGTATGTGGCATTGTATAATATCTATGAATAAAATTAAAATAGATTATTATTTAATCAAAGCTATCTACTATCTTATTGCGTCTATTATAATATATCTACAATCGGAATGCTGCGACTCTATATATATATAAATATATGGGTTGTGTATTGATGCTTTTTAATCTGCATATGTGCGTGTGTGTGAGCATTGCCGTAGTGTGGGGATGAAACTGTTGTGTGTGTGCCTGTGTTGTGGTATGCCTGTCGTGCGATAGTGTGGTTGGTTCCATTGTGCAAGCGTACTCGGTCTTATATTACAATGAATCAAGTGCTATTTCTCTTAAATTCCCTCTCTCTTCGGAACTAAGAGGGTATTCGCTGGGATATGTATATAGGACGAATAAAAAGGGGTATACGTTCCAGAGATCCGAAATTGAGAGAGGACTGGGTCACCATTAATGCGAATTTTTTCCCGCTAGCTTTAGCTTAGTTTGGCCCAAAGGTCAGAATGCTATTATGAGTGCACTTTTCAAGTTGAGAATGCGAGCTCATGGCAACAGGTACTGTGACTAGTTATTTCTCAACACGAGTACCAAAAGTTAATTGGTTTCAGTCACCAGAGATGTCCTGTGATAAAAAAGAGTAGAATTCTAATTGTCTTCCGTTTCAAGTTGCAACCAGCAACACGAAGGCGCTAATTGACCTCTGGTGTCAATTTTATTAACAAGGGCAAGTAACTGTATTATTCTTGCAATAGACATCTTCTTTTTAATTGCTCTTTGTTTATATCTATTCGCCACGGTAGTATGAGACCAGTTTAAGCAGATACAGCTGGTTTGATATGACAGTTTTCCTTACTCTTAGACGGTTGCCGTGTCATGTTAAAGATCCCAGTATTCCTTATTATTCATCCTTAATTAGGAGTATGAAAAGGGTGAGTTTATGCCCCTCAATTCTATATATTAATACGCTTTTTCCTAAATCTTCCGTCCCTTATCTTGCAACACCTTTTCATCTTTCTTTTCTTCCTTCTTTATTCTTTTATTTTATTTCTTTATTGTTACTTGATTTTCTCTTTCTTTCTTTCTTATCTTTTCTTTCTTTCCTTTTTTTTTCTTTTTTTTCTTAAAAAAATTAATTAAGAGCAATCCATTTCACATTTGGTAAAGACGAGGATTTTTTTCTGATGACTTCTGAAGTTTTTGGTGGTCCCCAATGACAATTTTACTACAGTCTATGAAAAACAAAAAAACCCAAATTACACCAAATTACTATACATTTAATGTTGAAAATATTTTTTAAACTATATTTAATTGAAATTAATACATTGGCTACTAACAAACAACTGTCTCATAATAGATTCAATAATTTTATGTGTTAATTAATAGTTAGTATTTATTTTTGTTGTTGTTTAGTTTTAAGCAATACGTAATTAAACAACCTTAACCCAATTCGCAAAATTTTAATGCATAGACTGTAGTTAAATTGTCATTGGACACCCAAAAACTTTCCGTTTTAATTTTCCGACCGTCTTCAGAAGTTCTGTCCTTTTTTATATATCCAATCAGCAGAGTAGTTTATTGTCGTATGTTCTATACCGTGATACCCATTTTAAGGGTATATAGGAAAGGAGAGAGAGAGAGAAGAGAGAAGAGAGAGAGAGAGAGAGAGAAGAGAAGAGAGAGAGAGAGAGAGAAGTTTATNGAGAGTAGTAGAGCGAGAGAGAGTGTTATTTGCCTCTCGTCCCATTTATGAGGGCTGGACACAAGGTAAATTTTATGTGGGCCCACCTACAACCCGAAGCTTATGGGTGGTAAGCACATAAATTGCGTCGATCCCGTCGCATTCCTCCTCAAGGGGGCGCCTCGGTCGCTGGCAATAAACCCAGCCCTGTCCCTTTAAATCATAGCCCCCTGGGATCGACGCTATTAATTCAACTTCTAGCAGGTCCAGCGGCCGAAGCTCACTGGACCCGGCCGAAGCCGGTGCTGCGAGAGAGAGAGAGAGAGAGAGAGAGAGAGAGAGAGAGAGAGAGAGAGAGAGAGAGAGAGAGGGGGGAGATGGGATTATTTTATAACTTCTCTGGTTACTCTGCCTGGCACTGACTCGTTGCTGCCTAGTTCTCTGATTCTTCTAACTTGTCGTTCCTTTCTAGTTGACTTCTAGTCAAGGGCTGGTTTTCTTCTGGGCTGGGCTGAGTTGGTCATTGTCTTAACATTTATTTAGTTAATTAAAACAAGACTTGGTTTTACTTGATCAAGTTTTATTAGCCCTTATTAATTCACTGCGGGAGGCCGACCTCTGAGCTCTCAGAAAGCCAGGTCGAATCTAAACTAAACTAAAAAATTATTCTCACGTCTGTATCGGAGGTCAGTTGATGTCGTCTAAAACATCAATCGTAACCCCCAACGGTTATGGAAAATTACCCGCCTCCACTGTTTATTCTAACGTACTTTATTTAAAATTCTAACTGACAGGTACGCTCACAATATATGATTCCCATAAACCGTAACACGTATCTGCTGGACAACGAGGGGATCTATCACCTTTTCACAAGCGCTAGACAAGGGAGATTGTTTCTGAGTATAATGCGGAGCACCACACTTACTATCAGCTCTCCACTTTACCACACAGATCCAAGCATTGTTACTCATGTGCTGGCACCGGTTCCCACTAGATCACCGAAGTTAGGCAGCGATGAGCCTGTTCAATACATAATTGAGTGACCACTAAAGCAACAGCAGGTACTTTAAGCAACCTGGGTCACATGCTTATCAAAATGACTTGATTCGGAATTAGATGACCTGAAAGAGGTTGATATGTCGTAAAACAAACCAACCAACAAAATATCATGCGCTGAGTTGGTGAGGGCCGGTATCGATCCCGGAACTTAGCGGTTGCTAGTGCGAATGCTCAGTCAACTGGTCCCTAAAATTAGGTGTCTTAATTCAAAGAAAAAAAAATTATTCTATTGTTGTAAATCTCATGACGATAATAGATTCGCTTTTATTTATTCATTTATTTTTGAGAATGTCCGGAAAATATTGTTGATGCTCTGTAAGTTTTCTGTTGTGTCACGGTTACTTTGTCTCAAATAAAAGTTCTTTCTTTCTTTCTTTCTTTCTTTTCTTTTCTTGTTTCGTTTCTTTCTTCTTTCCTTTCTTCCTTTCTTTTCTGTTTTTCTTTTTTTCTTCTTTTCTTTCTTTCTTCTTTCCTTCCTTCCGTTCTTTCTTTCTTTCTTACTTTTTTCTTTCTTGCTTTCTTCAATTCTTTCTACTTTCTACTTTATTTTCTTCCTTCGTTTCTTTCTTTCTACTTTTCTTTCTTTCTTCATTTCCTTCCTTCTTTCTTTCTTTCTTTCTTTCTTTATTTCCTTCCTTCTATCTTTCTTTCTACTTTTCTTTCTTTCTTCTTTTCTTTCTTTCCTTCTTTCTTTCTTTTTTCTTCTTTCCTTTCTTTCTTCCCATCTTTCTTTCTTTCTTTCTTTCTTTCTACATTTCCTTCCTTCCTTCCTTCCTTCCTTCTTCCTTTTTTTCTTTCTTTCTTTCTTTTTTTCTTTCTTTTTTCTTTCTTTCTTTCTTTCTCTCTTTCTTTCTACTTTTCTTTCTTTCTCTCTTCTTTCCTTTCTTTCTTCCCATCCTTCTTCCTTTCTTTCTTTCTTTCTTTCTTTCTTTCTTTCTTTCTTTAGGGCTTGGCCTATAAGCGTGTCAATGTGAAATCTCTAATTTAATGTTGGGAAAATTGTACTGAGACGGATGTTTGTATAGCCACACACACACACACACACACACACACATGAACACTCCCGCACAGACACACGCACGCACGCACGCACGCACGCCCGCACGCATGCGTACAGGTGCGGTGTTTTTCCTGGTGAGTTTTCTCCCGTCCCATGGCTTTTTAGAGTGCAACTGTACCCGACATGTGCCCGGGTGTCGTTGTTTATCAACTCACCCCACCCCCACCCCACCCCAACCCCCACCCCACTCATTTCTGTTTATAAATAAAACCAGATATATAACAAGTTTACAAGTCGCTGTTGCGCATATACGCAATCATGTGAGTTGATGTGTGTGTGTGTGTGTGTGTGTGTGTGTGTGTGTGTGTGGTGTGTACGTATGTATAAGTGATTGTGTGTAGATATGTGTGTATGTTTGTGTTTGTATGTGTGGATACCGGTTTGTGTATGTGTTATATACATATAAATTAATAGATATATAACAAGTTTACAAGTCGCTGTTGCGCATATACGCAATCATGTGAGTTGATGTGTGTGTGTGTGTGTGTGTGTGGTGTGTGTGTGTACGTATGTATAAGTGAGTGTGTGTAGATGTGTGTGTATGTTTGTGTTTGTGTGTGTGTTATATACATATAAATTAATAGATATATAACAAGTTTACAAGTCACTGTTGCGCATAAACGCAATCATGTGCGCTTTTGTTTATATATGTATGTGTGTATATGCGTGTGTATGTGTGTGTACGTATGTGTGTGTGTGTGTGCGTGTGTGTGTGTGTGTGTGTGTGCTTGTGTGTGTGTTTGTGTTCCATTTGGTGCAAACGTACTGCTATATAACAAGTGTTATTTCTTTAAAAAAAAAGGCCCTTAGTGTAATTATTTATTTTGTAGCAGATGGGTTGATTGAATAATGATTTTAACAAATGTTCAATTTCTTTCTTTATTCTTTCCTTCTTTTCTTTCTTTCTTTAAGTGTTTGTCATTTATTTTTCTTCTTTAGTACATTCATTCTTTACTTCTTCCTGTTTTTCATTCTTCATCCTTATTTCCTTCTTCCTTTATTTTGTTGTTGTTGTTGTTGTTGTTCTTCTTCTTCTTCTTCTTTATGTTATTTTTTTCTTCTTTATTTTCTTCTTCTTCATTGTTTTATTTCTTCTTCTTCTTTCTTCTTCTTCTTCTTCTTCTTCTTCTTCTTCTTCTATTTATTTATTTATTTATTCTTCTTTATTTTCTTCTTCTTCATCGTTTTATTTCTTTTTCTTCTTCTTTCTTTATTTATTCATTCTTCATTTTTTTCTTCTTCTTCATCGTTTTATTTCTTCTTCTTCTTCTTCTCTTCTTCTTCTTCTTCTTCTTCTTCTTCTTATTATTATTATTATTATTATTATTATTATTATCATTATTATTATTATTATTATTATTATTATTTATTTGTTTATTTATTCTTCTTTATTTTCTTCTTCTTCATTGTTTTATTTCTTCTTCTTCTTCTTCTTCTTCTTCTTCTTCTTCTTCTTCTTCTTCTTCTTCTTCTTCTCTTCTTCTTCTTATTTATTTTATTTATTTATTCTTCTTTATTTTCTTCTCTTCTTCGTCGTTTTATTTCTTTTTCTTCTTCTTTCTTTATTTATTCATTCTTCATTTTTTTCTTCTTCTTCATTGTTTTATTTCTTCTTCTTCTTCTTCTTCTTCTTCTTTTTTCTTCTTCTTCTTCTTCTTCTTCTTCTTCTTCTTTCAATTTTTTCGTGTTTATCTTCTCGATTCCTTTTCTTTTTCATTTCTTCCATTTTTCTATCTTTTATTTTTATTTCATTCTTTTCTTTTTCTTTATATTTTTCATTTTCATTTATTGTCTTTCATTGTTATTGTTTTTCTATCCATCTGTTTGTTTCTTTTTCTGATTTTAAAACATTTCATTCTCTTTTTCTTCGGGGTTCAAATATTTCTTTCTTTCTTTCTTCCTTTCTTTCTTTGTATACACTTTTTTTTCGTTCTTAAATCTTTCATTCTTTCTTTCTTTTCTTCATTTTGTTTGTTTGTTACTTTCTTTCTTTCTTTCTTTCGTTCTTAACGTTTTCATTCTTTCATTGTTTTCTTTCTGTTTCTTTTTTCGTTCGTTTGTACCATTTTCATTTTTTCTTTTATGTTTTTTTTTTCATTCTTCATATCTTCTTTCTTTTCTTTTATATTTTCTTTCCCTTTTCTTTTTTCTTGTTCTCTTTGGGGTTTTTTTTTTTGGGGGGGTATCTTTCTACTCTCTTTAATTTCTTTCTTTTTTCTTTTTCTTTGATCATTAACCTGTTCTTTTATTTCTTTCTTTCTTTCTTTCTTTACTTTTAGCCGTTTCTTTTTTTTTCTTCTTTTCATCTATTACTCTTTCTTTCTTTATTCACATTTACCATATTCCCTCTCTCGCCTTTTCTTTCTTTAAATTTACCCTATTCTTTCTTTTTTTTCTTTCTTCTTTCTTCTTTCTTTTTCTTTCTTTCTTTCTTTCTTTCTTTCTTCATTACAACCCCCCACTCCCTTTTCCCGTTTAGCTCTCCACTTTCCCTCCCATTTTCATTTTCCTTCTCAACATTTCTTTTTGAACATTTAAAAAACAAACCGCAAATATATAACCTCCATCTTAACCCGTGATCCTTTCACCCACACACTCTACCCTTCCTCCTCCCCCTCATCCCTCCTCTAAATTGACCAACCTTTATGGATTTCTTTTTTACACCTGAAGCCTCACCTTCTTCCCAATTGTCTGGGAGGAACATTCTTGTTTTTTCCTCGTCATTCGCAAGCGACAAAAACAAAAAAACAAAGACACCCATTGTCAACTTACCTTGACCCACAAACGAGGGCGCAGTAATCAAATGAAAAACAAAATTTCTTTTATTTATTTCTTTTTCTAAATTAAGAACAGGAACGCCAAACAAAGACAATAAAAATGATAAAAACGAAACAGTCTGTAGGTTGGTTGGTTGGTTGGTTGGATTTTACGGCATGTCAACCACTGTTGGGTTATATTACACCGTTATTTTATGCAAACTCATTTTTTAACTAATCAATCCATAGATGGCACCCTACTAGGTACCATCACTCCGGGTCAGGGTGGACCTGGGAGTAATGGTGATCAAGTTGTATTTCATATTCCCTAGAGCTGCAGAACTGGAACTTCGATATCAGAATTCAACATCATACCTAGGACACTAAGATCCTCAGTCACGGCCTTCTAGCACATATATGATAAAAGCGTTGGGGGTTGCCATAAGGGCAATAGGATTGGGACAATCACTCAGGGGCTAGAGATAACAGTCTGTTATTATCCAACCCGCTTATATCTATCTATCTATCTATCTATATACCTATCTACCACAGTCTGTTCCTATCTATCTATCTATCTATCTATCTATCTCAGTCTGGTCATCTCCCCCCTTTCTCTCTCTCTCTCTCTCTATCGCAGAGTATTCATATCTATCTATCTATCTATCTATCTATCTCAGTTTGGTCATCTCTCTCTCTCTCTCTCTCTCTCTCTCTCTCTCATTCTCTCTCATTCTCTATCTATCTATCTATCTATCACGGTCTGTTCATATCTATCTATCAATCTATCTATATATCTCAGTCTGGTCATCCCCCCCTTTCTCTCTCTCTCTCTATCGCAGAGTATTCATATCTATCTATCTATCTATCTATCTATCTCAGTTTGGTCATCTCTCTCTCTCTCTCACTCTCTCTCTTACTCACACACACACACACTCTCTCTCTCTCTCTCTCTCTCTCTCTATCTATCTATCTACTTATCTATCTCAGTCTGGTCAGCTATCTCTATCTCTCTCTCTCATTATCTATCTATCTATCTATCTATCTATCTTTCACAGTCTGTTCATATCTATCTATCTATCTATCTCTATCTCAGTCTGGTCATCCTCTCTCTCTCTCTCTCTCTCTCTCTATATATATATATATATATATATATATATATATATATATCACAGTGTGTTCATATCTATCAATCTATCTATCATCTATCTATATATCTCAGTCTGTTTATCTCCCCCCTTTCTCTCTCTCTCTCTCTCTCTCTCTCTCTCTCTCTCTCTCTCGCGCGCAGAGTATTCATATCTATCTATCTATCTATCTCAGTCTGGTCATCTCTCTCTCTCTCTCTTTCTCTCTCTCTCTTACCCATACACTCACTCACTCACTCTCTCTCTCTATCTATCTATCTATCTATCTATCTATCTATCTCAGTCTGGTCAGCTATCTCTATCTCTCTCTCTCTCATTATCTATCTATCTATCTATCTATCTATCTATCTTTCACAGTCTGTTCATATCAGATAGATTGATAGATATGAACACACTGATATATATATATTATATATATATATATATATATATATATATATATATATATATATATATCAGTGTCTATCTATCAATCTTCTATCAATCTATCTATATATCTCGGTCTGGTCATCTCTACCCCCCCCCATTTCCCTCTATCTCTATCGCAGTGTATTCATCTCCATCTATCTATCTATCTATCTATCTACCTATCTATCTATCTATCTATTCATCTATCTATCTATAGACGAATAGATAGGAACATTTCACTTATCATAAACACCCGCGCAACTTCGTAACAATCTTTGAGGAAGTTAACAGAATTCCCTGAAGAAATGAATTTTAAATTGATTTCATTTCAATGGAAATTCTTCTTAATGGAATTCTCCTTGTCACTCGGCCTATGTCATTCACAGACAATAAACACAGAGATAAACGAGGATGCGTTGGCACTGTGGTTCTGTCGAAGACATTTCTAAAGGAATTCATTTAAAACGGTCACGTGTCATAGCGCCAGTTTGGAAGAATGTGCCAATGCCTAACACAGAATATTTTCCGGAATTCGTTCAGATTCCCAACAGTTTCCAATAATCACGACAGAACGTATATAAAAAGGTTACACTTTTTAAAATTATATTTTATTGGTTCTGTGTAAATTCATTGATTTTAATACGATTAAAGAAATATATTAAAGATCAATAACATCAAGTAAATATTTATCAAACCGGTTTTGTTAAAACCAGTATGCAAATTAACCACACCATGAACCTTTATTTCAGGATTTTAATCGTACTGATAACATGAGCTGTTTCGAGGCAAATCTAACTCACATTTTCATAGAGACATTGTTGATAAATAAGATTTATTCTATGTGTTAATGATTTTGACTATAAACTAAACAGTCATTGATAAACTTACGCAATTTCTGAGGGTATTGTGATGTAGGCAGTGGCGTAATTTCGGTTACAGACAGACACCGAATCTCTGTTATAATAAGATAGTTGTTGTTCAAATGGTTTTAAAAATACAAGTTTCTTGGTTAATCTCGAACTCAGGCCCAATTATTTGAAAAATACCTGAAAAATCTCGCAACTTTCTTGACATGTGAACAGAAATTGTCATTTTAATTGCAAAATGGTAAAAAACGTTGTCGGGTGACCTAAAGTCGGTATCAGCCAGATAGCGAGAGAGTCTATCTCCTTTTCAATAGCGCCAGAGCAAGGAGATAGTTTTAGCATCTGAGATGGGGCGCCAGACCTACCATCAGATCCCTGTGCTACTCATACGCTGAGTTGGTCAGGGTCGGTATCGAACTCGGGACCTTGTGGTTCCTAGTCGGACGCTCTACCGACTGAGCTAAACCTTATAAGCTGATAACACTTAATAATCACTTAGCGCTAATACCCTTGGGAAAGGTATGAATCCTACTCTCCCTCCAGCTATGGGTAAATAGTAGGGTAGACTGGGTTCTTTAACCATGGTTAGGCAACCGGTCTAGGAGAAGGAAAACTCTGAATTCAAACCTGATAAACTCCGCTTAAGAAATTGACCTTGTGTCGCATCCTGCTCGTGCGGAGGGGTTGGTAAATATATATAAGCTGATAAATATATTTCCCTGTGAAGGTTGTGTATTCCAACTAGTGTATATCGATAATTCTACTGTTAAAATCAATCTATCACTCCCATTCATGATGTTAAAAAACATAAATAAAATATTCAATAAAACCAATACGAGGAATTAAAAACCAATCGAATGAAGGAAGCCACATTTGAAAAGAGCATCCGTACTTCCGGACATGGTTGATTGTTATATCCGGGTTCAATGAGTGTAAAATGCTTTTTATGTTTATCGGCTGTTACAGTGGGGGAGAGGGGCGAACGTCCTTCCCTGCCACACGTGGTGAAAATAGACAAACATTATGAGTCGATTGAACCGGAAATCAAGGAAAACCAAAAGCGGAAGTAGAGAACTGAAATAAACAGAAATGAAAAGGGACATTAACATATGCAATAGAAAATGTAATTAATTCATAGTATCCATGTAAATATATAATGGTACCTTGACTTACGAGTTAATGTCGTTCCGCCCGTAACTCAATGTCCTCGTATATCAAATTAATTTTCCTTATAGAAATAAACTGAAATGTCATCAATCCGTTCCAGTCTTCCCAGTGGTACCTTGACTTACGAGTTAATGTCGTTCCGCCCGTAACTCAATGTCCTCGTATATCAAATTAATTTTCCTTATAGAAATAAACTGAAATGTCATCAATCCGTTCCAGTCTTCCCAGTAGTACCTTGACTTACGAGTTAATGTCGTTCCGCCCGTAACTCAATGTCCTCGTATATCAAATTGATTTTCCTTATAGAAATAAACTGAAATGTCATCAATCCGTTCCAGTGGTACCTTGACTTACGAGTTAATGTCGTTCAGCCGTAACTCAATGTCCTCGTATATCAAATTAATTTCCTTATAGAAATAAACTGAAATGTCATCAATCCGTTCCAGCCTTCCCAGTGGTACCTTGACTTACGAGTTAATGTCGTTCCGCCCGTAACTCAATGTCCTCGTATATCAAATTAATTTTCCTTATAGAAATAAACTGAAATGTCATCAATCCGTTCCAGTCTTCCCAGTGGTACCTTGACTTACAAGTTAATGTCGTTCAGCCCGTAACTCAATGTCCTCGTATATCAATTAATTTTCCTTATAGAAATAAACTGAAATGTCATCAATCCGTTCCAGTCTTCCCAGTGGTACCTTGACTTACGAGTTAATGTCGTTCAGCCCGTAACTCAATGTCCTCGTATATCAAATTAATTTTCCTTATAGAAATAAACTGAAATGTCATCAATCCGTTCCAGCCTTCCCAGTGGTACCTTGACTTACGAGTTAATGTCGTTCCGCCCGTAACTCAATGTCCTCGTATATCAAATTAATTTTCCTTATAGAAATAAACTGAAATGTCATCAATCCGTTCCAGTCTTCCCAGTGGTACCTTGACTTACGAGTTAATGTCGTTCAGCCCGTAACTCAATGTCCTCGTATATCAAATTAATTTTCCTTATAGAAATAAACTGAAATGTCATCAATCCGTTCCAGTCTTCCCAGTGGTACCTTGACTTACGAGTTAATGTCGTTCAGCCCGTAACTCAATGTCCTCGTATATCAAATTAATTTTCCTTATAGAAATAAACTGAAATGTCATCAATCCGTTCCAGCCTTCCCAGTGGTACCTTGACTTACGAGTTAATGTCGTTCCGCCCGTAACTCAATGTCCTCGTATATCAAATTAATTTTCCTTATAGAAATAAACTGAAATGTCATCAATCCGTTCCAGTCTTCCCTGTTACCTTGACTTACGAGTTAATGTCATTCCGCCCGTAACTCAATGTCCTCGTATATCAAATTAATTTTCCTTATAAAAAAAACTGAAATGTCATCAATCCGTTCCAGCCCTCTCAGTGTTACCTTGACTTACGAGTTAATGTTGTTCCGCCGTAACTCATATATATATATATATATATATATATATATATATATTATATATATATATATATGTATGAGTAGTGGCTTACCGGTGGGTACGGGTACGATCGTTGGAGCGCACAGTATCCAGGGTTAAGACCGTGAAAAAACAAATACAAAGTGCTCAATACAACGTAGAGCAAAATTTATTTAAGAAATGGATGTAAAGTATATATATATATATATATATATATATATAATATATATATATATATATATATATAATATATAATATATATATATACATATATATATATATATATATATATATATGTAGATGCACACCATAGATACAAATCAAGATTCTCTCAAGTCCTCAAGTCCTCTGGAGAGCTCAATATACAATAATTATATCATTTCATACAGGTAATATTTTCTCTTCCATATAAGTGAAATACTCAACAAATTTGGCTATTATAAAGTAATTTATTTCAACTGGTCTCTTAATAAAAGACATCGATGTCTTCAGATCGCCTCCAGTCCATTTGTAAAAGAAAAAAAGAAGAAAAATACAATGGGGCTACCTGTTGGCCGTGGGTGGCGACCCGTGATGCTTAAGGATAGAACCCAGGTGGATGAGCAGTCCATGACTTGCAATACTCCACTTTGGTCCTTACTTGGGCTAGACGGCCTCCGATCAATCGGCTGGTCACGTCAAGCCCTAGTACCTATATGATTGCCCTTATGGCAAGCCCCAACTCCTTTTTATCATATGGGTGCTAGAAGGCGGTGGCTGCGGGTCTACATGTCCTGGGAATAACGTTAAACTCTATCTGATGGTGAGGTTCCAGTTCTGGAGGTTTGGGGAATGTGGAGCACCCCTTCATCACCATTGCTCCCTGGTCCACTCTGACCCGGAGTGGTAGTACCTGTTAGGGTCCCATCTATGGGTTAAATAGAAAAATGTATTTATAAAAAAATTGTATTATCCATTAAGAATTGATTTATTTCAAAACTTTATCGGCATTAAATGACCCACTGAGGTTGATATGCCGTAAAACAAAACAAACCAAACCAAACCAAAAAAAAAAAAAAATTTTTTTATTATTTTAGACATTTTATCAAAAAGTATTTTTATATTGTGTCATTGTTGACGAATAGAAGCCGAAAATATTTATAATAAATGCAAAAAGGCGAAGCTAATTTGCAAACACTCCTTTGACCTCTCATCAGAGACGCAACTTATGAGTTATTCGAATTTAATTGTAAACATGGGCGAACGGAAGTAGGAAAATTACGTGACGTGTAACACTCGTGCCGATCGCGTTCCAAACAATCTACATTTCGATACATGCATTCAAAATTATAAACCACTCTATGTATCAATATGAATGTGGCCTTGTGTCAAATCCTACGCGTGGTGAACGGGTTGGAAATATATATATATATATATATATATATATATATATATATATATATATATATATATTTATGAAAAATAGATGGAAATTAATCCGATAGTATGAAATTTAACATATTTTATATAATTTTTACAACAAATTCTTTTGAGTTTTACTATAAACTATAATGCTTCTGATTTAAAAAAATTAAAAATAAAATTTATTTTATTTTTAAAACAGAACATGAATTTTTCAAAATTTTAGCGGTTGAATTCAGCGTTCGTCTTTGTAAACAGTCTTTTAACGGATATCTTTCTTCCCGTCTATGTCGCTCGTTGAAGAAGATCAACTTATCGATTTGGTCGAAACAGATCTGTCAGCAATTACATAACAAACATCATATGTTTTTTCAAAATGTTAAATTTCATATATATATATGTATGAGTAGTGGCTTACCGGTGGATACGGTTACGATCGTTGGGAGCGCACAGTATCCAGGGGTTAAGATCGTGAAAAAACCAATACAAAGTGCTCAATACAATGTAGAGCAAAATTTATTTAAGAAATGGATATAAAGTAACCTACTTAAGTTACATCATCTGAATCGTCAGGGTCACATCCGCTGAATTAATCGAGTTTTCGATTAATATGTTAATACCACGTATGTCTGTTGAAATGATCACGTACCAACTGATACGTGGTACCAACTGATATTAATCGAAAACTCGATTAATTCAGCGGATGTAACCCTGACGATTCAGATGATGAAACTCGAGTAGGTTACTTTATATCCATTTCTTAAATATATATATATATATATGTAGAGTTAAACAAAAGGCACATCTCCTGTTTAACAATTTTATTTTTGATCTTTTCCAATTTTCTGGCCAACTTTTTAATGTCTGGGTGGAATTGATGGATAAGTCCACCAAAGTTAAGTTCTCGAGTACTTTCGGCACTTCGAAGCGCCATCATCAGGGGTGATGTATTCCAGTTTTTTTTGTTTTTTTTTTAGTTTTTTTTGTTTTTTTTGCCGAAAGTACTCGGGAACTGAACTTTGGTGGACTTATCCATCAATTCCATGTGTGTAAAAGTGTGTGGATCTACGTTTGAATCGTGTAGCCTCTGTGATCAGATCAATTGCTCAGGGTCTGATAATCGTGTAGGCAAGAAACTGAGTGGTACCAAGTGCCGTTGATTCTATGGCCAAGCCATTCAAACATATCTACGTATACTCTATGGTGTACTATACTTACCTGGCCTCCCGGTCATTGTGTCCAGTGGCTTCGACCATTGAACCGGTAAGGAATATAATATCAGAGCGAATCCCTGGGACCACCACCATGCAACATATGCCACTTCGATTTAAAGGCCTGGGTTTATTATCCAGTGCATACGAAGTCTCAAAAGAGAAATAGCGAGATTTCCCTCTCTAATGACCCGTTGAGTTTGACTGGTGGGATACACATTCAAGCAATAAGTGTTAGACATAATATAGGGAGTAGCAAAAAAAAAAAAAATCGGATACTACGAGTTTTAAAAGCGAATTAAGAATAATTAAATCTATCATTTAAGGTTAAACTTTGTCTAAATCGATAAGTAGTAGCATAATAACCAACATTAAAAAAAGAAAAATATAATTACATATGCAGTTTATCTTAAAAAGATTTAAAACTATTTGTTTTGGTCAATTTCGACAATATCCGCCATTCAGCCTCTTTTTCGATGTTTTTAAGTGCTTGTTTACAATTTTACTGCAACATTCGCGTTGCAAAAAAATTTACAAAAAATCAGGTAATTATCCGATTTTAATGAAATTTTCAGTATTGATTTAACAATTAATGAATTTTATAATGCATCAGTTATTTTATTTCAAAACTTTAATTTAGTATTTTTGCTATGAAAATTAATATATAAAATTCATTTAAAATATGAAAATCTGATGTTAAGTTTAAAATGTTATATTTTTAGATTCTAAAATAAATATCTATTTAATGCAAACCTTATTTTAGGCGAAAAGTAATAAGTTTTGAAGAAAAACTCGATTGAAAATGTACCCCCTCCCCTTTTTAATCAGAAAAAACATCGATGTATAATTTTTTCTTTTATAAAATAATAGCCAATTAAATAATTATCGAAATGAGTAAAAAAGAAATCTCCAAAAAATTAATTATTTATTATTTTTTTCGATTTTCGGTACTTATTTTCTCATAGAAGCGCAACCGTAAAAAAATTTTCTTTGTTTCTATTCATAACTTCGGTCTTTTATCTCTTTATTTATACTGTAATTAATATCAGTTAGGACCATCTCAAAACAATTTTACGCCCCCAGCATTAGGGGGGTCAAAATTAAGTGACCTCAAAAAAATGAGAAAATTTTGAAATAAAATAAATAATGCATTATACAGATCATTCATTGATACATAAACACTGAAAATTTCATTAAAATCCGATAATTTCCTGATTTTTGGTAAATTATTTTCTGTAGGGGGGCTAAAGTCATTTTGTCAAAAACGCATTTTAGGCTCAGTTTGCCAGTCCTTACATAATAATGTTTAACGAGCTAGTCTCTCAGACCATTTGCAAATTTTGGGAGATCCATCCTTACACAAATACTCCCTTTATCTTGTACTTCGAGACCTGTGTCCAGGGTCTTCGGCCTCTCGACCGGTAGGATATATAATATCAGTGTGAATCCTCTGGAGCCATCCCTCGGGCAACCTTTGCGCCTTTGATTTCAAGGAACAGAGGCGGATTTATTGTTCATTGCCTGAGGTGCCTTAAAAAGGAATGCAGGAGGGATACACACGATTTTTAACATTGACCACCGCACGAGCTTTAGTTTGTGCGTGGATCCACGGCCTATGTGTTTATCTGGCATGGTGGGTCTATCAGCAAACATCTACCCGCTTTATCAGGACCCTGTACCAGACTAGGCTAAGTTGCACTAGATAAAATTCCGCTATTTTAATGTGTATTCCATCAAGATAAAAGCGTTTATTGTCCAGTGCCTGAGGCGCCTAAAAAATCAATACCAAATGGATACACGGAATTTTTAACCCATGGCCACTGCATGATCTTCGGTTTGTGCGTGACTCTCCACGTATATAGGACTTTGTGTTCATCTGACATTGGTTGGATGTCAGAAAATAACAACTCTATCGTGTGAGTCACGTGATGTAATGGTTGGAATTCTGTATTTTTTTTTTTTTTTTTTTTGCTAATTTTATAAAAAAATAAAACTGTCCAATCAGATGCTCCGATACTTAGCCCAATTCCTGACCCACTATTCGTAAAGAATGAAATCTAAGTCAACAGTCATTTTTTTCTGTTGGTTTTAATTTACATAGCAAAATGGCACAGCACAGCCTTGTCAACTGGGGGCTTTAAGAATACACCGACAGCACCTCTGATGTGCCGTAAAACAAAAGAAACAAACATGCACTTGCACAAACCTGTGTTTCATCAAATTCCTGACATTCTATTCGTAAAGAAAGAAATATAAGTTAACATTTTTTTTCTGTCAGTTTTAATTTACATCAACTCATGGTAGAACAAAGTAGTAATGAGTGAAATATGCATCTCTCAAAGAACAGAGAATGTTGGAGGATTCTTCTTCTTCTTCAGAGAGAGAGAGAGAGAGAGAGAGAGAGAGAGAAGAAAGAGAGAAAGAGAGGGAGAGAGAGAAAAGAACGAGGAAGAGAGAGATAGAGATAGAGGAAGAGAAAGAGAAAGAATAAGAGAGAGAGAGAGAGAGAGAGAGAGAGAGAGAGAAGAGAGAGAGAGAGAGAGAGAGAGGGGGTGAAAGAAAGAACGAAAAGAGAGAGAGATAAATATTGAGAGAGAGGGGAAGAAAGAGAAAGAGAGTATTGAGAGAGAGAGAGAGAGAGAGAGAGAGAGAGAGAGAGAGAGAGAGAGTGTGAGAGAGTGTGTGAGAGAGAAGGGGAAATAAAGAGAGAGAGAGAGAAATATATATATATAGGGAGATATAGAAAGAGGGAAGAAGAAAGAGAGAGAGTGAGAAAGAGAGAGAGAGGGAGAGAAAAAACAAGAAAGAGAATGAGACAGAAATATTGAGAGAGAGAGAGAGAGAGAGAGACGGAGGATGGGAAGAAAGAGAGAAAGAGAGGGAGAGAGAGAAAAAGAACGAGGAAGAGAAAGAGAGATAGAAATATTGATAGAGGGGCGAAGAAAGAGAAAGAGAAAGAAATATGGAGAGAGAGAAATAGAGAAAGAGAAATAGAAAGAGGGTGAAGAAAGAAAAAGTGAGAAAGAGAGAGGGAGAGAGAGAGGGAGAGAAAGAACAAGAAAGAGAAAGAGAAAGAAATATTGAGAGAGAGAGAGAGAGAGAGAGGGAGGGAGTGGGAGGAGGGGGAAGAAAGCAAGTGAGAAATAGAGAGACAGGAAGAGTAAGAACGAGAAAGTGAAAGAGAGAAAGAGAGAAGAGAAAGAGAGAATATTGAGAGAGAGAGAGAGAGAGAGAGAGAAAGAGAGAGGGAGAGAAAGAGAGAGAAAGAAAGAGAGAAATATTGAGAGTGAGAGAGAGAGAGAGAGAGTGGAGAGAGAGAGAGAGAGAGAGAGAGAGAGAGAGAGAGAGAGAGAGAGAGAGAGAGAGAGATTCCAAATATGGTTTTACCTTTCAGCCTTTTCAGGTGTCTTTTTTATCTTTCTTTTTTATTTATTTATTTATTGTTACTTGATTCGTAAAATAAAACAAAAACATTCTTTGTAAATTACCGGACGTTAAACAAAACCTACGATATTTATCATAGTAGCTGACATGTGCTCTTTTCGATAAACCGACTTGATACGGAAATTACCGACATGTTACGGAGATTACCGACTCAATACGGAGATTACCGCTCGTACTCACGGATGTCATGGAAAAGTTTCTCTGTATGTTTGAGATGAGGTTTGATGAGTAGTATTATCTGCGTTATTCGGACTATTGTCCTCATCTTCATTGTGTTCTGTACAACGTTTCGGCCGATATACCCTCCGGCCTTCTTCAGGTATTTCTTGTCGAACTCGGGAACCTTCTCGGACTCGGGAACATTCTTTTCGAACTCGGGAACTTTCTTGTTCTTAATCGGGACCCATCACGGAACTTTGAACCTAAACCTTTATTCAGTCCACGGGGGTATCCTGTTCTCATTCCGCTAACGAAAAAAATGAGTCTGAGAAGGTTCCCGAATCGACAAGAAATACCTGAAGACCTGAGGGTATATCGGCCGAAACGTTGTACAGATAACAATGAAGATGGGACAATAGTCCGAATAACGCAGATAATACTAGTCATGGAAAAGGATGTTACAGTAGATACCGTGTTCCCCCGAAAAAAAAGACGATAATGAGTGAACAGAAATTCGTCGGGACGGACAACCGGATTTCTCCACCAAAAAAGACGTCCTTCCAGTTGCCCTGACCAAGATCACACATCCGGGTCACTCGCGCCCAGCGCTAGTGTATGAAATTTGCATACACGCCAACGAGGTAGTCTAAATTCGATCCACGACTCACGATCAGGAGGATGCGAGTTCAACCTCTGTAGTCGGCCGCTACACTCCATCCTGATCTCAATTTGAAAACCAGATATGTTCGTGGTCGCTTTGAGTTCCACGTACGTAATTTCTCTCGCTACCTTTAAAATAAGACCTAGAGTGACTTATCAGAATGACCTTGATAAAATCCCTTCCCTTAAAATAAGCCCTAGTTTTGTTTTTTCTGTTAGTCTAGAAATTTCGTAATTTTCCACTTCGTAATGTCGTTTTTCGATATATGAAGAATAAGACATTTCTCGAATATAATCCCTGGGTAATTCCATATCAAACCATCCAGAAAAAAGTAAACCAAACCCCTTTAAATTTTCTGAAATTTTGGACAGGTGTGGACTATGTTAAAGTTAGACACTCCTCAAAATTTGAGCTTCCAATTCCAAAAATTGACAGAGTTATATCGATTTTAAACTCGAAAATTTGAGGAGGGGCAAGGACAATGCGACATTTTGTAATCTATTTTTGTCAATAAAATTAGAGTATATATTGTTTGTATATCATTTTAAATATATCCAACCACCAACATAATCCTGATTATTTCTATCGAACTCTGATAGTTATTTTGATAACATTTTTGGATTCTCGGGCCAAAAAGCTTTTATAAACCAATTTCTAGGAGTAGGGAAGCTCTAGAACTCATTTTATAACAAAAATAGATTACAAAATGTCGCCATTTTTCTTGCCCTCCTCAAATTTGTCGAGTTTAATATCGACATAACTCTGTCAGTTTTTGGAATTGGAAGCTCAAATTTGGGGATTGTCTAAATGTAACATAGTCCACACCAGTAAAAATTTCAGAAAAATTGGAGGGGGTGGGTGACATGGCCTGAGTGATTTGACATGGAATTACCCCCTACTATTTCGAAGTGAATATTAATATAAGCCCTGTCTTATTTTGGGAAAACAAAGTATGTACTCCACACATACATGTTTCAGGTCAGTTAACTTTGAACCACGTATCTTTGAGGCGTAACACAGATCACAAACATACGTGGTTCAAAGTTAATTGACATGAAAAAAATGTAAAAGTTTTTAAATGAAATAACTGGTGCATTATATATTTTATTCATTAATATATCAACACTGAAAATTTCATTAAATTCGGTTAATTCCTTGATTTTTAGTATTTTTTTTCTTTCGGCGGGTGACATACGATGGTGGAATTTATGTCCGTTTTGTAGGATTTAACCGTTTTACCGATATCTTCGTTCGTAGAATATCCTATTCGTGAATGCTTACACGAGTTCTGTTCTTGTCGAAATCCTATGTTCGCCAAATGTACTTGGGAACATTTACTTGAGTTCGGCCAAATCCTTCGTCGCCAAAAATGTTGTAATTTAAAAAGGTTACAAAATGATAAATTTCCCGCCATTGGCGTTTAGACTAGAGAAGAATTTTGAGACAGTTTGGTGTCACGTGTTCGATTCCTCGCATCACGTGACAATAGTAAAGAAAAATGTATTATTTGGATCTTTCGGACTGTTGTCCTCATCTTTATTGGTATATACACAACTTTTCGGCCGATGTGCTCTTCGGTCTACCTCATATGTTTCTTTTCTGATTTTTTAGATGAATTTTCATGATTTGAATTATTTGGATTTTTCGGACTGTTATCCTTATCTTTGTTGTTATATATACAACGTTTCGGCAGATGTGTCCTTCTGGTTTATTTAGGTGTTTCTTTTCATAATGTTAGGCTATAGTAACCTCTTAAGTAGAGAAGGTTTCCGAGTTCGACAAGAAACACCTGAAGAAAGTCGGAGAGCATATCGGTCGAAACGTTGTATATATGACAATAAAGATCAGGACAATAGTTTGGAAAATCCAAATAACACGTTTTTGTTTGATATTGTCATGTGAAACGAGGATTCAAACACGTGACATGAAGCTGTTTCAAAATTCCTTATTCATTCTTCACTTCTTTTCATTCGTTCTTTTTTCTTTTTTCTTTCTTCCTTTCTTTTTTCTTATTTTTATTCGTTCTTACTTTCGTTTTTTTTGCTTCCTTTCTTTTTCCAATTCTTCCTTTCTTTCTTTCCTTCTTACCTCCTTTCTTTCTTTTTTTCTTTTTTCTTTCCTTCTTTCCTTCTTTCCTCCTTTCTTTCTTTCTTTCTTTCTTTCTTCTTTCTTTCCTTCTTTCTTTCTTTCTTTGTTTTTTCTCTTCTTTCTTTCTTTCCTTCTTTCTTTCCTTCTTTCTTTCTTTCTTTGTTTTTCCCCTTCTTTCTTTCTTTCTTTCTTTCTTTCTCTCTTTCTTTCCCTTCTTTCATTCTTTCTCTCTTTCTGTCCTTCTTTCTTTCTTTCTTTCTTTTCCCCCTTCTTTCCTTCTTTCTTTCTTTCTTTCTCTCTCTCTTTCTTTCTTTTTTCTTTCCCTTCTTTCTTTCTTTCTTTCTTGACTCACAGACACAGACTGAAAATAAACAAAGCAATAAGAAGATTTCAATAAAAAAAAAAAGAAAATTGAAAAAAAAAATATTGCAAACCACACAAGCCCCCCCCCCCCCATCAATATTGCATCAGCAAAGCAGATGTTACCATTGAGGATAAGTTCGTAAATTTTATGGGTTTTGATTATTTTTTGAAAAAAATGATCTTTGATTTGGTTTTATTTCCTCCGATGAGATCAATGAATGACCGAAAATGGGACTTTGTAAAGAAGAAAGATCATGACTAATGTTGGCTGGAATATTTCTTTTGTGAAGATCTCGTTTTATGGTCCATTGTCTTCTAGTCTTAAATTTACTTTCTTGATAATCATTAATTCAATTAGTCATTTATCTAACAAATTTAGTCTCTCTCTCTCTCTCTCTCTCTCCCCCTCTCTCTCTCTCTCTCTCTCTCTCTATATATATATATATATTATATATATATATATATATATATATATGTTTTTTTAAAAATTGGGCGTTATTACGAAGCATCTAAAATAAAAATGAATGAATGAACTCGATGTTATGGAGTATTGGATTCACTTATTTTTTTATCATTTTTTATCATAAATTTTCGGGTTCGTTAGATACCCTTTATCAAATGACTGTTGTTCCTGTTCAACCGATCATATATATATATATATATACGTTTAAAAACAAATGGCTTAAAATTACCGACAGCAGTTTCTCGCCGTAGCACGAATCTTCAGGGTATTTTTCGTCCTACCATCGGCCTTTATTTATAACTGGGTTGTACCCATTTTTAAAGGTAAAAGTGATATATATATATATATATATATATATATATATATATATATATGTGTGTGTGTGTGTGTGTGTGTGTGTGTGTGTGAGTGTGTGTGTTTAAGAAAAAAATTTAATCAACTTCATGTGTATTAATGAGTAATAGTGGTTGATCCTCAGCCACTGCCTTCAAGCACCTACAAGATAAAGAGGGTGGGTGCTTGCTACAAGAGCAATTTGAAGAATTGATTGATCAGTTCTGGACTCTCCTAAAAGATATATGGGAATAAGTCTTGGTTCATTCGTCTTGTATCCTTATCCCCAATCAAAGTATTACTTACTTCGTGTGGATTGGTGAGCTGAAATAGAATTTAACGAAAAGAAGAAAGGAACAGAGACAGGGATGACTTTAAAGTAAGACCTTTATTATACTGGTGTGTCCATCAGTAGGTGTCCACAGGAAACATCACTTATGAGTCCATCCTCACTTCTCCAGCAGTCAATGTCCAGCATGACTTCATTTTATTCAGATGTTTTATGTGATAGAGGGCAAGTGGCCATATAACTGCTTGCTTGTGGGGTACTGCGGCCAAGATTTATTCAATATGATAGTACATAGCATTCTTGTATAGTATGGGGATAAGTCTTAGTTCATTCGTCTTGTATCCTTATCCCCCAATCAAAGTATCACTTACTTCGTGTGGGTTGGTGAGCTGAAATAGAATTTAACGAAAAGAAGGAAAGGAACAGAGACAGGGATTACTTTAGAGTAAGACCTTTATTATTGGGTTCACACTATTTCGTTGAGGGGATGTATTTCTCGAACAACTCGATAGGTGTTACTTCTCCAAAGTCTCTAAGTCTCTTAGTGTCTTCGAGACCTTTTCGACGCCAAGAACTTGGGGTTTGTTCTGCGCATGCCCAGAGTGCTCTTCCTGCCCTAGGCCCTCTGGGAGATTGTTATTTTTGTGTCTTTTTATTAATTTATTTATCTTATTTAATTTTGTTTTACTTTTGTTTTATTTATTTTTAATTTTAATAATGCCCCACAGATACTACCACTCTGTGTCAGAGTGGACATTGGAGTAATGGCAGTTGAGGGGATACATTAACCGAGTTTAGTGTCAGTGTTTGGAGGAACTGCCTAATATAGATAGACATGGTCGGATTGAGATTGATAAATAGATGGATAGATATGAACAAGCTTTGATAGATAGATAGGAACAGACAGTGATGGACAGAGAGATAGATAAATAGATAGATATGTACAGGCTGTGATATTTAGATAGATAGATAGATAGATAGATACAGGCTGTGATAGATAGATAGATATGAACGGTGTGATAGATAGATAGATAGATAGATAGGAACATACTGAAATAGGCAGATAGTGTCGGCCTTCACCATTTCAAACACATCGTTTGACCACTTCACACACACACACACACACACACACACACACATATATATTATATATATATATATATATATATATATCTTCTTATTATAATGGAGATTGTGGGATTGTCTGTCTGTAACCGAAACTATATCACTACTCAAGTCACAATTCCCTTTGTTATTTACATCACATTCTCCATGATTTTATTTTTTATTTAAACCTCAATTATTAATAAAATTGCTTTCTATCATTAATACTGTTGTCCATATCTACATATATTTTTCACGTACCCCACTTGTACGGGTCAGGCACAAGGCCCTATTAACGTGGGACCACCCACAAACCGAAGCTCATAGGGTGGCGGATGAAAAAATTGCGTCGATCCCGTCGGCATTCCCCCTCAAGGGGGGCGCCTCAGGCACTGGGCAATAAACCCAGCCCTGCCCCTTTAAATCAAGGGGCAGGTGTTGCCTGGGGGATAGCCCCCTGGGATCGACGCTATTAACTCGTAAAGGGGTAGGATCTACATACTAAAAATATGCAATTGTATTTATATATACAATAAAATAGAGGTTTACAGTGTGAACGGGAAGGGTAATTTGCATATTGATATTAAAAATGTGATTTTGATAAATAAATGCTTAGTATAATTGATTTCTAATTGTTTGGTTTTATCTTAATGAATATGAGCAAAAATCTCGGGGATAAATCTTAAAAGAAATCCATTAACAAGAAGAAATAACTGTAATATTATTCTTTACTTCCTATTTTAACTAAATAGTTAAATTAGGAAAATTTACCAATGAAAGACGGGAGTAATGGAAATTGATGGAAGAGTTAGTTTCAAAGTTGTTCTATTTTTCGATTATACCCCCTCTGTTCCAAATCTTTTTATCTGAATTCTTATTCAGTTTCATTAGCCTTTCTAATTTAATATGATATTTTATTATATTAAAACTTAAATACTTGCACCCAGAGGGTGCATATATTTTCTAGTATATATATATATATATATAAGGATATCTACTGAGTCAGACGAACCTACTGTTAGTTTCGCATAAAGCTCTTCAGGGCTAATATATATATATATATATATATATATATAGAGAGAGAGAGAGAGAGAGAGAGAGAGAGGGGGGGGAGATAGATAGATAGATTGGAACATACCATATATATATATATATATATATATATATATAGAGAGAGAGAGAGAGAGATAGATAGATAGATAGATAGATAAATAGGAATATAGTGAGATAGATAGAGATAAATATACTGAGATAGATAGATTGTAAGATACCGATATATATATATATATATATATATATATATATATATATATATATATATATATAGAGAGAGAGAGAGAGAGAGAGAGAGAGAGAGAGAGAAATTTGGATTGATAGATAGATAGATAGATAGATAGGAACATGCTGATATAGATAGATAGATGGAAACAGACTGTGATGATATCTACATTGGTCTCTTTTTAGTCATATCCCAATATTGTTTATTTCTCTCCCCCTCTCTCCTCCCTCTCTCTCTCTCTCTTCCCCCTCTCTCTCCCCCTCTCTTTCTCTTCCTCTCTTCAATGAAATCATCATCAATCTGTTTCATTTTTCTCCCATTCATTAACGGATGTTGAGTACACAACTGGGTGTGGAGCACTGCTTGTTTTGTTCCCATTAAAACAGACCATGAATGAACCCCCCCCTCAAAGGTGCTACCAGATGTGACACATTAGACAACTTTGATGTTTTTCATTTTTACTTCAAAAAATAAATATAACAATCAACATGTTGCAGACAAAAAAATATCAGACGTGTCGATGTAAACAAATCAATGATTTAAACATCATTTTATACACCTAATTATTATTATTATTATTATTATTATTATTATTATTATTATTATCACTCCTTGCGAATTTCTCACACCAGTGTTAGCTGGTGGTCTTTTACTGGAGTCCAAGTGACAACAAGTCTCCCCAGATCTCCAGGACTCTCCGTAGTATTCTAGCCGATCTCAACTAAGCTGTTGTCTGAATGGTATCAATTCTTCCTCTGATTTCCAGTTCCAAGTTATTATTATTATTATTATTATTATTATTATTATTTGCTCCTTTTGAGTTTTCACATCAGTGTTAGCTGATGGTCTTTCACTGGAGTCTGAGTGACAGCAAGTCTCCTCAGGTCTCCAGGACTCTTCTGAGTATTCTGGCAGATTGCAGCAGTGCAGTGTTCTGAATGGTTTCAACCCTTCCTCTGATTTCCAAACATTCCAGACCCTTTTTAACGAGAATACAAAATTAGACACGACTGGGTTGGGAAGATGATTCACAGGGAATTATGCAAAAATTTAATTTTGACCATGCAAAAAAATGGTATATGCATAAACCAGAATCTGTTCTTGAGAACGAAACGCATAAAATTCTCTGGGACTTTGAAATAAAAACGGATCACCTTATCCCAGCAAGAAGACCAGACCTAGTTTTGATAAACAAAAAAGAAATAACTTGTCAACTGGTGGATTTTGCAGTGTCAGCAGATCACAGGGTGAAGCTAAAGGAAAATGAAAAAAATAGACAAATATCTGGACCTTGCCAGAGAACTAAAAAAGTTATGGAATATGAAAGTGAAGGTGATACCAATAGTAGTTGGTGCACTTGGAACAGTCCCAAAAGGTTTGGAAAAGGATTATTATTATTATTATTATTATTATTATTATTATTATTATACGTCTTACAAGTTTTCATAGAACCTCTAACAAATTGTATGAAGGACTCATCTAAGTATCCTAGATGATTTTTCTATTGCTGTTGTTTGAGTGACAGCAAGTCTCCTTATCTCTTCATGACTGAATATTCAAGCTGTTCTCATGTTGTCTACTTCCGCTTGTCTATTTTTTCTAACTGTTGGTCTGAAGGAAGTAATCCTAGCCGATTTTGCTACTGCTGTGGTCTGGTTGGTTTCAATCATTCCTCTAATCTCCAGTTAATCCAACCACTTTCCACTTTTTTTAGGACTGTTCCAAGTGCTTCATTTACAATTGGTATCACCGTCATGCCTCACAGTTTTTAAGCTCTTTTTCATGATCTATGTATTTGTTTATTTTTTCTCTGTCTTTTATTTTTACTCTGTGACTCACAGTTTTCTTTTGTTTAATGGCATATCAACCGTTGTGGGTTATTTAATGCCAAAGCTACCCTTGTAGAAGAACAGTAATGATACTATTTAACCCATCCTGAACAAACTATGAAAACAAAGACAACACAAAAGAAAGGCTGAATGAAAAAAAATATTATTTCTTTAAAAGAGCGTTTAAATACATCACACCGAAATTATTATATCATTCACAATAAAAAAGTTACATAGTGTTACATAATTATTAGATACCTAATATTTATGGCAATAGTGTAGAAATCAAAATGGCCGTTATAAGCTACAGTCCACGGCCTTGAAGGATGAGTGACAACGCTTGACCTCACTCTCACCTTGCCTTCCGGGGATAAATCGTGAGAACCGGAAGGCATAGAAGACCCCCTCTTCCGGTTTAAGGATAGTAAGTAACTCAGTCAGTTAGCAAGTAGGAGCCGAGCTCGTAGGATGTGCGCAGATGTCTGGTTTGGGGATTTACAAATAAAGTAACATCAAAGTAAATCGAAGTCTTGTGTTTATTACCTAAAAACTAACAATGACACAGGGCTTCTGATAAGGAGAAATCCCTAACAGAAACCAGACCCGAAGTCCCCAAGAAAGTCCAGACCTTAGAAGAGACCAGACCAAGATATTAGAAGATAGAACCAAAGTCGGCCAGAAGAAAAGACGACGAGAAATAAGAAGTAAGAAAGGGTATACAACAATAGTACGAACACATAAATATTAATGTTATTTTAATCCATGCAAAATTTTCACATTAAATTATTGTTTTTCAGTGGGTGTTAAATGACAGCATGTTTTCCCGGATCTTCAAAAGTATCCTAATCGATTTTTAGCAGGAATGGAGTCTGGATAGTTTCAATTATTCCTCAAATATCTAATTAATCGTCTTTTCCAGGTCTCAAGTGCATCAACTAGAATTACGATACAGGTATTTGTCAATCTTTTCCCCTTTCTTTTATTTTCATTCTATGGTCCACAGGAACAGCAAATTCCATTTGATAGTAAATTCCTTTCTTGTTAATTAGTAGACGGAACGATGCCAACAAAATAAAAGCAAACTAAAAGAAATATTTACTTTGAAAAAGAAAAACCCGCTTAAATATCATATATACAAAACTAAGATTTGGAATTAAATAGCCGACAAGTGTTGATGTGACATTAAATAAAAATAATTAACCACCCAATTGCAAAACAACGATGAAAATTCTCTTCATATGATATATTTCTCACAATTTTGTAAAAGACTCTCTACTTCTGGGTACCATCTTGGTTTTTATTAAATCAGGAACACAAGGATAGACCTAGCTTTATTTTCGAGAATATCACAATGGTGTGTTCATAGAGAGCGGAGTTGAAGCTGTTTACTACA
>CM042168.1:4370237-4377737 GCA_023376005.1 Doryteuthis pealeii
TTAATAATGTATGACAATTTTATTAATAATTGAGGTTTAGATAAAAAATAAAATCATGGAGAATGTGATGTCAATAACTAAGAGAATTGTGACTTGAGTAGGAATATAGTTTCGGTTACAGACAGAAAAACACACAATCTCCATTATAATAAGATATATATATATATTACGACTGTATATATATATATATATATATATATATATATATATATAGAGAGAGAGAGAGAGAGAGAGAGCTATTGTTGCCTTTGGTTCTTTCTCCTGTATTATTTGAAAAAAGAAATTCAAGGCCATTTTCTGTGTAAAAACTTTGCGTCTTTCTAAATATCTTTCATGGAATATAAATTGATTCGGTAATCGGGATTATTTAGAATTTAGGGGTTTTTGTTGCCTTCCATGTCATTACTTTGCATTTTCTTTTTTTTTGTTAAAAATTTCTGGGTTTTTTGAATTGTTGTTTTTGTTTTCTCGTTGTTTATTTTGAATGTGAGAGTCACGTGATGTGAATAGATGCTTTTACGACACGAATACCCATGGCTTTTGCCTTGTGTCACAACGTTTATCAGCTATGCAAAACTTAATTAGGAAATCCGAGAAAAAAAGGCGTATACCTGCACGTTTCTATTAAATCGAATTAAAAAAAGGGCACTTCATTTGGAATGTTGCTAAAAAATAAATAGATGAATAATAATAATAATAATAATAATAATAATAATAATCAAAGAAAGATTACTTATAGCAGCCAACAACAGCAGATGTAATGTATGGACCAACAGAAAAACAACAAAAACAAAAATGGGAAGAAAAACCATTATATGGACACTTCAAACGACAAATCGGAAGGTTGCTCATAAAAAAGACCTGGACATGGTTAAGAAGAGGAAACCTCAAGAGAGAAACTGAATCACTAATAATTGCTGCACAAAATAATGCCATAAGAACAAATTATATCAAAGCAAAAATTGATAAGACCCAACAAAATAGTAAATGTAGATTATGAGATGAGACTGTGAACCATGTATTAAGTGAATGTAGCAAACTAGCACAACGGGAATACAAAACTATGCACGACTGGGTTGGGAAGGTGATCCACTGGGAATTATGCAAAAAATTAAACTTTGACCATACAACAAAATCGTATATACATAAACCAGAATCTGTTCTTGAGAATGAAATGCATAACATTCTCTGGGACTTTGAGATAAAGACAGATCACCCTATCCCAGCCAGGAGACCAGACCTAGAGTTGATTGACAAAAAAAGAAAACGTGTCAACTGGTGGACTTTGCGGTTCCAGCAGATCACAGGGTAAATCTGAAGGAAAATGAAAAGATGGATAAATACCTGAACCTTGCCAGAGATTTGAAAAAGCAGTGGAATATGAAAGTCAAAGTGATACCAATTGTAGTTGGTGCACTTGGAACAGTACCAATAAACTTGGAAAAAAGACTGGAGGATCTAGGAATCAGATGAAGAATTGAGACCATCCAGACTACTGCACTGCTGCAATCGGCTAGAATACCCAGAAGAGTCCTGGAGACCTTGGGAGACTTGTTGTCACTCAGATTCCAGTAAAATACCATCAGCGTTAGCTGATGGTAAAAAACTCAAAAGGAGGGAAAATGATAATAATAATAATAATAATAATAATAATAATAATAATAATAATAATAATGACCATATAACAAAATGGTATATGCACAAACCAGAATCCGTTCTTGAGAATAAAACGCATAAAATTCTCTGGGAATTTGAGATACAGACTGATCACTTCATCCCAACGAGAAAACAATGCCTATTATTGATGAACAAGAAAAAGATTTTGTAGATTTTGTGTCCCAGCAGATGACAGGATGAAGACAAAGGAAAACGAAAATATAGACAAATACCAGGACCTTGCCAGAGAATCGAAAACAAACTGTGATACCAATTGTATTTGATGCCCTTGGAATAGTCCCCAAGAATTAAAAAAAAATAACCAGACAGAAATCAGTGGGAAAATCAATACCATTTAAGCAACACCATTGTTAAGATCAGTGAGAATACTCAGGAGAAACCTGGAGACCTGAGGAAACATGCAGTCACTCATACTCCAGTGAAAGTCCCTTAGCTTAAGCTGGTGTGAAAAACTCTCAAGGAGTGAAATAATAATAATAATGATAATAATAATAATAATAATAATAATAATAATAATAATAATAAACAGAAAAACGACAAAGACTAGAAAACAAAAATGGGAAGAAAAACAATTATATGGACGCTTCAAACGACTAATAGATGAGGTTGCACATGGAAAGACTTGGACACGGTTAAGAAAGGGAAACCTCAAAAGAGAAACAGAATCACTTATAATTGCTGCACAAAATAATGCCATAAGGACAAACTACATCAAAGCGAAAATTGATAAGACCCAACAAAATAGTAAATGTAGACTTTGCGGTAATAGAGATGAGACTGTTAACCATATACTCTGCGAATGTAGCAAACTAGCACAACGAGAATACAAAACTAGACACGACTGGGTCGGGAAGGTGATCCACTGGGAATTATGCAAGAAATTAAATTTTGACCACACAACAAAATGGTATATGCATAAACCAGAATCTGTTAAAGGAAAATGAAAAAATTGACAAATATCTGGACCATGCCAGAGAACTGAAAAAGTTATGGAATATGAAAGTGAAAGTTATACCAATTGTAGTTGGTGCACTTGGAACAGTCCCAAAAGGATTAGAAAAGGTTTTTGGAAAGTTTGGATATCAGAGGAGGGATTGAAACCATTCAGAACACTGCACTGCTGCAATCTGCCAGAATACTCAGAAGAGTCCTGGAGACCTGAGGAGACTTGCTGTCACTCAGACTCCAGTGAAAGACCATCAGCTAACACTGATGTGAAAACTCAAAAATAATAATCGGCTAAAATACTCAGAAGAGTCCTGGAGACCTGAAGAAACTTGTTGTCACTCAGACTCCAGTGAAAGACGATCAGCTCACGTTGGTGTGAAAAACTCAAAAGGAGTGAAAATAATGATAATATAATTAAAGATTGTGTAGATACGACAATTCGAGTACTCGAGGAATAAAAAATAACTAAGATTAAAAAGGCAATGCTCTCCAATAAAAGGGATGGAGCACTCTCTTGTGGCCTTTACATATGTACAGATGTGTGTATTTATCAATAAAATCACCCTCCCAGTTTGTGGGTGACGATGGCCGGGTGGTTAAGCAGCCTAATACTGAATTGATCGGGTTGCCATCCCGGCTGGAGGTAGCCTGCAAATGTCTAGCCACACTGAAGAGGCGTGGTACGTCGAAATAATGTGTCTGTGGATGACTATATATATATATATATATATATATATATATATATATATATATATCTTTCTCTCTGGGGCGTTAGAATGCAGAATAAGACTCCCTCAATGGGACCACCTGTTGACCGTGGGTGGTGACCCGTGATGCTTAAGGATAAAACCCATGTGGTTGAGCAGTTCATGACATGCAACACACCACTTTGGTCTTTAGTTAGGCTAGACGGGCGGTCAGAGAAGCCCTCTCCGATCAATCGGCTGGTCACCTTGAGCCCTAATACCTAAATGATTGCCCTTATGGCAAGCCCCAACCATTTTATCATATTGGTGCTAGAAGACGGTGACTGAGGGTGTTCATGTCCTGGGAATGACGTTGAACTCTATCTGATGGTGAGGCTCCAGTTCTAGAGGTTTTGAGGAATATGGAGCACTCATTCATCACCATTGCTCCCTGGTCCACTCTGACCCGGAATGGTAGTCCCTGTTAGGGTCCCATTTATGGGTTAAATTGAAAAATGTGTTTATAAAGAAATTGTGTATCCATTTAAGAATGAATGCATTTCAAAACTTGTCGGCATTAAATGACCCACTGAGGTTGATATGCCGTAAAACAAACCAAACCAAACCAAACCAGTGTAACCAGTTGAGATCCAAGTTTTATATTCTTAATTTACGTAGACGAATACCTCAGCTAGTTAGCATATATAATTACATACAAACATTAAGTTGGTGGAGTGGCCTATTGTCAGTATCAGCCGGACAGCGAAGGAGTCTATCCCCTTTTCGCTAGCGCTTGACCAGGGCGATTGTTATTTTTTGCTGAGGTGGAGCGCCACACCTACTTTTAGCTCCCTACTTTACCGTACAGATTAGATTTCCGAATCTGTGCTACTCATGCGCTGAGTTAGTGGGGACAGTTATCGAACCAGGAACTTGGCAATTCCCCAGCGGCTGCTCTACCAACTGAGCTCAAACCTCTCCCTATACATACAAAAAAGCTACATAAAATCTTTAAATAATTCAAGTGTAAAAAATACAGCATCAACAAAACCTGTTACGACTTATTTGGCTCTTGGCCAGCACCAAATACCCCTGCTAGTCCCCAACCTTTTACCATTGCAATCCTCCTTGGGGAATGATTATTTATAATTACATTAGGACTTGGGGTATGCGAGTGGGGTGGCTTGGCTGGGTAAGTGTGAAAAGCGGACAGACAGAATTTTATACATCGAGATAATGTAAATATTTAAAAGTAAATCTAATTTTTCACTCCTGCTGGATGTCTAGCCACCCTCCTCACCAAGAAAGGGTGGTGGGGGCACTTGTTTAGTCACTGTTCACCCGTGCGTGTAGTAGGTATTAACTATGGTTACGTTGTACAAGTGGCACTTTTCAAGTGACCTGACATGCTGATAAATTACCTATATAAATAACATTCATGTACAGGTGTATTTACAGAGAGAGAGAGAGAGAGAGAGAGAGAGAGAGAGAGAGAGAGAGAGAGAGAGGGGGGTGTAAACAGGGCGTGGCATATATCATAGCTCAGTAAATAAGGGAATAAATGGTTAAATCGAACTTAACGGACCTAAATACCATCATTGTATGACACCCCGCCGAAAGAAAAAATACCAAAAATCAGGGAATTAACCGAATTTAATGAAATTTTCAATATCGATATATCAATGAATACAAGATATAATGCACCAGTTATTTTATTTAAAAAACATTACATTTTTTCTGGTCAGTTAACTTTGAACCACGTATCTTTCAGAATCTGTGTTACGCCTCAAAGATACGTGGTCTAAAGTTAACTGACCTGAAAAAATGTAAAAGTTTTTAAATAAAATAATTCGTGCATTATATTTTTCGTTCGATTTAAGCGAATAAATATTTTTTTTATTAAAAACATAATACTTGATAAACCATTTAAATAATTCTTAATAAAACACGTAAAAAACCATTAAAATTCTTAATAAACCATTAAAATATCTAATGGAATCAATTAAAATTATACTTAATAAAACGATTGAAATTAATACCTAATAAAACCATTAAAATAAATCTGAATAAAACAATTAAGAAAAAGATTCTTGGTTGATTGCTTGATAGATTTTAACGGCGTATCAACCCCTCTGGGGTTATATCATGCCTAGTGGCTAGGAAGTAATATATGTTGTGTATCTTTATTTACCTTTTTGTAGTAATTGGTTTTAAAAGTGCGTTAGCCTCATTGGGGATTATGTCGTATGTTATTGATCAGGTTCATGTCTATATTCTATGGTATAATTTTATTTCCTTTTAAAAGGACAGAATTTCTTCTATATTGAGATTTTCAAATATATATTTCATATTATATGCATGATGTGAGCAAAATCCCTGCATTCTATGAATAAGTGTTTAATAGTCAAAGGTGTTTAACATATTTCACACTGTGGTTGTTGTTTTTGTGTGAGTACATAGGAGTGTGTTCGTCTTGTGTGACCCATGATTGCTTCAACTCTATTGCCCTTATAGTAAGCCTCAACCCTTTTTATCATATGGATGCTAGAAGGCTCTGGCTGAGGGTCTTCCTGTCCTGGGAATGACGTTAAGTGTTCTTATTAAAAACACATTAAATGGAATACTTTATAAAACAATTAACTATAACACAAAGGATATTTAATAAAACTATTAACAAAAAAAAACTAAAAAAAAAAAAAAAAGAGCCAGAAAACTTTAAACATATTACCTCATAAAACAGTTTTAAAATAATACCTAATAAAAAATCGAAAATAGAGATCTTAATAAAACCATTAAAAATAATCAATTTGTTAATACTAGTGTTCCTTAATTGTACGAGCGTTATCATCTTGAAACATTCCCTGGTTAAAAATGAGACCGTCCAAATCGTCAAAGATGAAATGCAAAAAATATAAATTCTCATTATCAGCTGTTGCTTATCCGCTGAATTCTTATTTCTTATGGGTGTTGTCACCTCATCTAAATAATGGACAATTCCGTTTTTATCATAAAGAAAGAAGGGGAGTAAAAGGGAAATACAACGCAGAAAAATATAATAAGAAAGAAAGAAAGAAAGAGAGTAGAGGAAAGATAGAGAGACGGTTGAG
This sequence comes from Doryteuthis pealeii, assembly GCA_023376005.1. Classification (NCBI taxonomy): domain Eukaryota; kingdom Metazoa; phylum Mollusca; class Cephalopoda; order Myopsida; family Loliginidae; genus Doryteuthis; species Doryteuthis pealeii. Next base: position 4,376,656 of record CM042168.1, read on the forward strand.
AAAGCAGAAACGATAACGCTAATCTATTTCAATCGAACATAATGAAAAGATAACATGAAGGAAAGAAAGAAAAAAAAGCAAGAGAAAGTTAAGATTATCATACTTTTTTACATATTGAACTATTTCGCAATAGCACTTTAGTAAACATGAAATAATTAAATTATCATAATTTGGTATTTTCACATGTCCTACGAGTATATATATATATTATATATATATATATATATATATATATATATAGAGAGAGAGAGAGAGAGAGAGAGAGTATAACGAAATCACTAGGTAACGACTTTAAATCTATACATCAATTAATGCTGTTTTTAAAAAAAAAAATTATAAATGAATTAACATATTAGGTTTTTAATTAATGTTTTCCTCAGAGATTGATTTTATTAAGAGTATTAATCCTAGTTGATAAATGAAATATATACATACATTGGACTTCATTTCATATTCTACTAATATCTATTGGGTATAGTGATATTTACCACGTACCCCACGTGTACGGATTAGGCAAAAGGCCCTATTAATGTGGTACAACTCACAAGCCGTTGATCTCGTAGGCTTTCCTCCGCAAGGAGGCCACCTCAGGCACTGGGCAATAGACCCAGCACTGCCCCTTTAAATCAAGGGGGCAGGTGTTGACTTGACAGATAGCCCCCCGGGATCAACGCCATTATTTTAATACTAATAGTCCAGTGACCAAAGCCACTAGACACGGGTATAGTAAGTAAAGTAAAGTCATCGGGGGGCCTAAAGTTGGTATCAGCCAGACAGCGAGGGAGTCTATCCCATTTTCAATAGCGCTAGACTAAGGAGATTATTTGTAGCATCTGAGGTGGAGCGCCACACCTACCACCAGCTCCTTACTTTACCGCACAGATCCCTGTGCTACTCATACGCTGAGTTGGCGAGGACCGGTATCGAACTAGGAACCTTGTGGTTTCTAGCCGAACGCTCTACCGACTGAGCTAATAGGGTAAAAAATTACGGTTCTGAATTCACAGTCTACCAAAGTATCTTCAATTGGATTCGAAGGTAATCTCTCCTGTGAATGTAAAAAGCACTGAATTATGCACTTG
>CM042168.1:4382737-4390237 GCA_023376005.1 Doryteuthis pealeii
ACAAAAACTCCATGAGAAGAAAATGTTGCAACCAGTTTAGGAGAACAAAAACTCCATGAGAAGAAAATGTTGCAACCAATTTAGGGAGAACAAAAACTCCATGAGAAGAAAATTTATAGCTTTAAACTCCGCTTAAGAATTGTTTGTAAATACACACACAAACAAACAAACACACACACACACAAACACACACACACACGCATATATATATATATGATGTATAATGGCGATAATCATAAAGGTAAACGGTAATAACCTACTCGAGTTTCACCACAAGGATCTTCAGGGTTAAATCCACTGGATTAATCAAGATATTGATTAATTACTCGTGAAAAAATAGACACGTGAAATCGACTGCAATTAATCAATATCTTGATTAATCCAGTGGATTTAACCCTGAAGATCCTTATGGTGAAACTCGAGTAGGTTATTCCCGTGTACCTTTATGTTAACATATTTGCTCTACTAACGTATTGAGCACTTTATATTTGTTATATCACTGCCTTATCATTGTATCAACTAACCACTGTGGTCATTTTCACCGGTAATTCACCTTTTCCACAAATACCATATATATATATATATATATATATATATATATATATATATATATATATATTTATATATGAAGTGGACAAACAATGTGTTTGAAATGGCGAAGACCGACAATTTCTTGGAAGATTATGTGCTTAATCAAAGTCATACCTAATTTGTTAATTGTTTAATTATAATTAAATGAATTAGGCGTGCATACACATCAGTTTAAAATAAACGAGAAAATCTGGGGAAGCCAGCTAGTGTAAAAGTTAGAGTGTACGCCTGTCAGCCTGTCAGCCTGACAGGTAGGGTTCGAATCACGCACAAAGCACTGCTCTGTCTATAGCTCTGCTGACGAGGCCTAATAGGCTGAAATGTACATACAGAGATCGAGTTTTTCTCGATTTTTTTACGCTTTACATTTAAACCAATATGCACGCCTAATTCATTTAACTATAATTAATTAATTAACAAATTAGGTATGACTTTAATTAAGCACATAATCTTCCAATATATATATATTATATATATATATATATATATATATTATATATATATATATATGTGTGTGTTGTGTGTGTATTTATTCATTTGTTGAACTGTTTAAAATACAATTGTTTTCCATAGGCAACTACCAGGTTTCAAGCTATTTTGCTATCATCACGCCGCTAATAATTCTTCCGGTGTTTATGTGAATACATTTTTTGCTGTTTAAACAGCAAGAAATATCTTCACATAAACACCGGAAGAATTATTGGCTACCTGATGATAGCAATATAGCTTGAAACCTGGGTAGTGCCTATGGGATTCTCTCTTNAACATTTTTCTTTCATGGAGGTTTTTGTTTCTCCTAACTGGTTTGCAAACTTTCTTTCTCATGGATGTTTTTGTTCTCCTAAATGGTTGCAACAATTTTCTTCTCATGGAGTTTTTGTTCTCCTAAATTGGTTGCAACATTTTCTTCTCATGGAGTTTTTGTTCTCCTAAACTGGTTGCACATTCTTCTTCATGGCGTTTTTGTTCCCCTAAACTGGTTGCAACATTTTCTTCTCATGGAGTTTTTGTTCTCTAAATTGGTTGGAACATTTCTTCTCATGGAGTTTTGTTCTCCTAAACTGGTTGCAACATTTTCTTCTCATGGAGTTTTTGTTCTCCTAACTGGTTGCAACAATTTTCTTCTCATGGAGAGTTTTTTGTTCTCCTAAACTGGTTGCAGACATTTTCTTTCATGGCGTTTTTGTTCCCTAAACTGGTTGCAACCATTTTCTTCTCATGGAGTTTTTGTTCTCCAGAACTGGTTGCAACATTTCTTCTCATGGAGTTTTTGTTCTCCTAAAACTGGTTGCAACATTTTCTTCTCATGGCGTTTTTGTTCTCCTAAACTGGTTGCAACATTTTCTTCTCTGGAGTTTTGTTCTCCTATAACTGGTTGCAAACATTTTCTTCTCAGTGAGTTTTTGTTCTCCTAAACTGGTTGCAACATTTTCTTCTCATGGAGTTTTTGTTCTCCTAAACCTGGTTTGCAACATTTTCTTCTCATGGAGTTTTGTTCTCCTAAACTGGTTGCAACATTTTCCTTCTCATGGAGTTTTTGTTCTCCCTAAACGGTTGCAACATTTTCTTCCATGGAGTTTTTGTTATCCTAAACTGGTTGCAACATTTCTTCTCATGGATGTTTTTGTTCTCCTAAACTGGTTGCAACATTTTCTTCTCATGGCTGTTTTTGTTCTCCTAAACTGGTTGCAAACATTTTCTTCTCATGGAGTTTTGTTCTCCTACTGGTTGGCAACATTTTCTTCTCATGGAGTTTTGTTCTCCTAAACTGGTTGCACCATTTTCTCTCATGGCGTTTTGTTCTCCTAAACTGGTTGCAACATTTTCTTCTCATGGAGTTTTTGTTCTCCTAAACTGTTGCAACATTTTCTTCTCATGGAGTTTTTGTTCTCCTAAACTGGTTTGCAACATTTTTCTTCTCATGGAGTTTGTTGTTCTCCTAAACTGGTTGCAACATTTTCTTCTCATGGAGTTTTTGTTCTCCTAAACTGGTTGCAACATTTTCTTCTCGCATGGAGTTTTTGTTCTCCTAATTGGTTGCAACATTTTCTTCTCCATGGAGTTTTTGTTCTCCAAATTGGTTGGCACATTTTCTTCTCATGGAGTTTTTGTTTCTCCTAAACTGGTTGCAACATTTTCTTTCTCAATGAGGTTTTTGTTCTCCTAAAATTGGTTGCACATTTTCTTCTCATGGGTTTTTGTTCTCCTAAACTGGTTGCAACATTTTCTTCTCAATGGAGTTTTGTTCCCTAAACTGGTTGCAACATTTTCTTCTCATGGTTTTTGTTCCACCTAAATGGTTGCAACATTTTCTTCTCTGAGTTTTTTGTTCTCCTAAATTGTTGAACATTTTCTTCTCGTGGAGTTTTTGTTCTCACTAAATTGTTGCAACATTTTCTTCTCATGGAGTTTTGTTCTCCTAAACTGGTTTGCAACATTTTTCATTCTCTGGAGTTTTTGTTCTCCTAAACTGGTTGCAACATTTTCTTCTCATGGAGTTTTGTTTCTCTCAAAATGGTTGCAAACATTTTCTTCTCGTGGAGTTTTTGTTCTCCTAAATTGGTTGCAAACATTTTCTTCTCGTGGAGTTTTTTGTTCTCCTAAATGGTTGCAACATTTTCTTCTCATGGGTTTTGTTCTCCTAAACTGGTTGCAACATTTTTCTTCTCATGAGTTTTTGTTCTCTCTAAATTGGTTGAACATTTTCTTCTCCATGGCGTTTTTGTTCTCCTAAATTGGTTGCAAACATTTTCTTCTCATGGCGTTTTTGTTCTCCTAAACTGGTTGCAACATTTTTTCTCATGGCGTTTTTGTTATCCTAAATTGGTTGCAACATTTTCTTCTCATGGCGTTTTGTTTCCCCTAAATGGTTGCAACATTTCTTCGCTCATGGAGTTTTTGTTCTCCTAATTGGTGTGCAACATTTTCTTCTCATGGAGTTTTTGTTCTCCTAATTGGTTGCATGCATTTTCTTCTCAATGGAGTTTTTGTTTCTCCTAAACTGGTTGCAACATTTTCTTCTCATGTGCGTTTTTGTTCTCCTAAACTGGTTGGCAACATTTTCTTCTCATGGGTTTTTGTTCTCCTAAACTGGTTGCAACATCATGGCGTTTTTGATTCCCTAAACGGATTGCAACATTTCTTCTCAGGCGTTTTTTTGTTCTCTAACTGGGTTTTGCAACAGTTTTCTTCTATGGAGTTTTTGTTCTCCTAAATTGGTTGCAACATTTTCTTCTCATGGAGTTTTTTTGTTCTCCTAAAAACTGGTTGCAACATTTTCTTCTCAATGGCGTTTTTGTTCTCCTAACTGGTTGCAACATTTTCTTCTCATGAGGTTTTTTGTTCTCCTAAACTGGTTGCAACATTTTTTTCTATGGCGTTTTTTGTTCATCCTAAATTGGTTGGCAACATTTTCTTCTCATGGGCGTTTTTGTTCTCCTAATGGTTTGCCAATTTTCTTCTCATGGAGTTTTTGTTCTCCTAAATTGGTTGCAACATTTTTCTTCTCATGGAGTTTTTTGGTCTCTCTAAACTGGTTGCAAACATTTTCTTCTCATGGCGTTTTTTGTTCTCCTAAATTGGTTGCAACATTTCTTTCTCATGGATTTTTGTTCTCCTAACTGGTTGCAACATTTTCTTCTCATGGAGTTTTTGTTCCAAACTGGTTGCAACATTTTCTTTCATGGAGTTTTTGTTCTCCTAAACTGGTTGCAAACATTTTCTTCTCAGGTGAGTTTTTGTTCTCCTAACTAGGTTGCAACATTTATCTTCTCATGGAGTTTTTTGTTCTCCTAAACTGTTGCAACATTTTCTTCTCATGGAGTTTTTTGTTCTCCTAAACTGGTTGCAAATACTTTTCTTCTCATGGGCGTTTTTTGGTTCTCTCTAATTGGTTGCAACATTTTCTTCTCATGGAGTTTTGGTTCTCCCTAAACTGGTTGCACATTTTCTTCTCATGGAGTTTTTGTTCTCCTAAAACTGGTTGCAACATTTTCTTCTCCCGTGGAGTTTTTTGTTCTCCTAACTGGTTTGCAAGACATTTTCTCTCATGGAGTTTTTGTTCTCCTAAACTGTTTCAACATTTTCTTCTCATGGAGAGTTTTTTTGTTTCCTAAACTGGTTGCAACATTTTCTTCTCATGGAGTTTTTTGTTCTCCTAAACTGGTTGCAACATTTTCTCCCATGGAGTTTTTTTGTTTCTCCTAAAATTGTTGGCAACATTTTCTTCTCATGGAGTTTTTTTGTTTCTCCTAACTGGTTGCAACATTTTCTTCTCATGCGTTTTTGTTCTCCTACATGGTTGCACACATTTTCTTCTCATGGAGTTTTTGTTTCTCCTAAACTGGTTGCAACATTTTCTTCTCATGGAGTTTTTGTTCTCCTAAACTGGTTGCAACATTTTCTTCTCATGGGTTTTTTGTTCTCCTAAAACTGGTGCAACATTTTCTTCTCGAATGGAGTTTTTTGTTCTCCCTAAACTGGTGTTGAACATTTTCTTCCACTGGAGTGTTTTGTTCTCCTAAACTGGTTGCAACATTTCGTTCTCAATGGAGTTTTGTTTCTCGCAACTGGTTGCAAACATTATTCTGTCTCATGGAGTTTTGTTCTCTAAACTGGTTGCAACATTTTTCCTTCTCCAATGGCGTTTTTGTTCTCCTAAACTGTTTGCAACATTTTCTTCCACATGGAGTTTTTGGTTCTCCTAAATGGTGTATTATCCTTTTTAGGATTGTTGAGTCTCCTAATCTTCTTTTCTTCTCATGGAGGTTTTGTTCTCCTAAACTGGTTGCCAACATTTCTTCTTCCATGGAGTTTTTGTGTTCTCCCTATTGGTTGGCGAGAACCATTTTCTTTCTCATGGAGTTTTGTTCTGCTAAATTGGTTGATACATTTTCTTTCTCGTGGCGGTTTTTTGTACTCCGTAAACGTGCAACATTTTTCTCGTGAGAGTTTTGTTCTCCTATATATGTGGTGCACATTTTCATTCTCATGGAGTTTTGTGTCTCCTAAACTGGTTGCACATTTGTCTCTATGGAGTTTTTTGGTTCATCCTAAATTGTTTGCAACATTTCTTCTCTAATGGGGTTTTTGCTTCTCCTAAACTGTTGCAACATATTTCTTTCTCATGGAGTTTTTGTTCTCCTAAACTGTAGGTTGCATACATTTTTCTTCGTGCATGGGAGTTTTTGTTCTCCAATGGGTGCAAAAGTTCTTAGAAGTTGTCAACTAACTGTCCATTTTCTTCTCTGGAGTTTTGTTCTCACTAATATGGTGTGCAACATTTTCTTCTCATGGGTTTTTGTTCTCCTAGTAACTGGTTTGCAACATTTCCTTCTATCTGGAGTTTTTGTTCTCGCTCAATTGGTTGCAACATTTTTTTTCATATGCGTGTTTTTGAGTTATCGCTAAATTAGGTTTGCAACATTTTCTTCTCGATGGAGTTTTTTTGTTCTCCTAAACGGTTGCAACAAATTTTCTTTCTCATGAGGTTTTCGTTTCCTAATTGGTTGCAACATTTTCTTCTCAATGGAGTTTTTGTTCTCCTAAACTGGTTGAACATTTTCTTCTCATGGAGTTTTTATGTTCTCTAAAACGGTTGCAACATTTCTTCTCATGGAGTTTTTGTTCTCCTAAAGTGGTATGCACATTCTTCTCGTGGAGTTTTTGTTCTCCCTAATTGGTTGCAAACATTTTTTCTTCTCTAGTGAGTATTTGTTTCTCCTAAATTGGTTGCAACTTTTCTTTCTCCATGGATTCGTCACTGGTTGACATTTTCCTGGTTTTCTCCTAAACTGGCATTTTCGTCACATGGATTGTCTGCAATTTTTCATATTGTTCGCTACTGGAGTTTTTTGTTCTCTAAATTGGTTTGCAACATTTTCTTCTCATGTGTTCGCTAACTGTTAGACTTTTCCAGAGTTTTGCTTCGCAACTGCAATTTCATTAGTGTCCACTGGTTGTCCAACATTTTTCTTCTCATGGAGTCTTTTTGTTCTCCTATTGGCAACCCAGTTTAGAGAGAACAAAACTCCATTGAGAAGAAAATGTTGCCAACCAGTTTAGGAGAACAAAAAATCCATGAGAAGAAAATGTTGCAACCAGTTAGGAGAACAAAAACTCCTCCAGTTTAGGAGAAAGAAAATGTTGCAACCAGTTTAGAGGGAACAAAAACTCCATGAGAAGAAAATGTTGCAACCAGTTTTTAGAGAACAAAAACTCCATGAGAAGAAAATGTTGCAACCAGTTTAGGAGAACAAAAACTCCATGAGAAGAAATTGTTGAACCAGTTTAGGAGAACAAAAACTCCATGAGAAGAAAATGTTGCAACCAGTTTAGGAGAAAATTTTATAGCTTTAAACTCCGCTTAAGAAATTGTTTGTAAATACACACACAAACAAACAAACACACACACACACGCGCATATATATATATGATGTATAATGGCGATAATCATAAAGGTACACGGTAATAACCTACTCGAGTTTCACCATAAGGGTCTTCAGGGTTAAATCAACTGGATTAATCAAGATATTGATTAATTAATCGTGAAAAAATAGACACGTGAAATCGACTGCAATTAATCAATATCTTGATTAATCCAGTGGATTTAACCCTGAAGATCCTTATGGTTAAACTCGAGTAGGTTATTCCCGTGTACCTTTATGTTAATATAGTTGCACTACTAACGTATTGAGCACTTTATATTTGTTATATCACTGCCTTATCATTGTGAAACTTGTATCAACTAACCACTGTGGTCATTTTCACCGGTAAGTCACCTTTTCCACAAATACCATATATATATATATATATATATATATATATATATACATATGAAGTGGACAAACAATGTGTTTGAAATGGCGAAGACCGACAATTTTTTGGAAGATTATGTGCTTAATAAAAGTC
>CM042168.1:4392737-4397737 GCA_023376005.1 Doryteuthis pealeii
TTCTAACAATTTTTAAAAGATGTTATCATCTGGAAAAGAGTTGATAAACTATCCGAAAGGGTTTTCATTTGCAATCGGAGTACTTTCGGTTCTCTTCTGAACCGTTATGAAGACTGTTAAATTAGGTTATTTTTGTGTTTATTTGTTTAAATTATTCTTTTGTTTTTGTCACTAAGGTGACGCTGAATAACACAAGTGGTTTATTTTGTAACACACACACACACACACACACACACACACACACACACACACACACACACATATATATATATATATATACGTATAAATCATATATATATATATATATATATATATATATATATATATATATATAAGAGAGAGTTTTATCATTTGCTTGAAGGATCGTGTATATATTGGTTTGGAGGTTGATTTTAAAGGCTATCACAATGCAGGTGTAAAGAAAAAAATAATAAGGTAACAATGGTGTTGTGTGTTAACCTGTGATTTATTCTTGATATTTCGAGATAAAATCTCTTTTTCAGAAGAACACTGCAACTGAAGTCGTCTTGTTATGGCATTTCTAGTTAAATGAATTTTCTTTTTTTGAAAAATGTTTTTTTTTTAACTAGAAATGCCATAACAAGGCGACAACTATTCCAGTTCCAGTGTTCTTCTGAAAAAGAGATTTTATCTCAAAAATTCAAGAATAAATTACAGGTTAACAAACAACACCATTGTTACCTTATTATTTTTTCTTTACACCTGCATTTTGATAGCCTTCAAAATCAACCTCCAAACTAATATATATATATATATATGTGTGTGTGTGTGTGTGTGTGTGTGTGTGTCAATGACGACAAATAGGGACGCCGGTGAATGAAGAAAGCAAAAGCAAGAACGAATAACGGATCACGTTCACACGAGGCACGAGTTAAAAAACTGTCCAATTTTTTCAAAAAGTCAACGTCTCTGATGACGGATAAACATCCGAAACCATTGGTAAGACGAACTTTGTATTGGTAACTATATATATATATATATATATATATATAATTCTATTGCTCGCTGGATTCCCCGTAGTTGTGACCTCGTGTCAAATCCTACCCGTGGTGAACGGTTTGAGTAAATATCTTTTTTCATCTACTACGTGAGACACTCTTCATTTTTATTTCTTGTTTGGCTATATTTTTTTTTTTTTTTTTTTTGTGAAAATGTAGAAAACGTTACGTACGCCGTAAATAGGTATGTAGGTAGATAAAGGGTCAGTCTAATTAATCAACACGAAGTGCAGGTTTGTTGGGTGCCATCGTGTCTCTCGACCTGACCGATATTTTCATTGAAGAAGGAATGGGCGGAGGAGTGGAGTTAAGGGAATTACCCGACCCTGTCGAAGATACGGCTCTGCTGGTGCCCCCCCCCCCGACCGAGTGTTTTAGACGCACTAAAAAAACATAGTAAAGAATTAAAAAAAATCAAATGAAAAAGACAATCTTCGACCAACGCCCATGGCATGTGTCAGACCCGTCACCCCCCAACCCCACCCCACCGACTGACCCCCTCCGCCCAACTAGCAGGGCAATTACCCACCTGCACTCATTGACCCCTGCATGTGCTTGAGGAAGAATGTTAATATTCCTTTACCGTTTCTAACCGAATGATTCCAAGTAGTTAAGTCGTTGCACCGAGTGAACTGTGTTTACGCTGGAACTCTGAGAGAGAGAGAGAGAGAGAGAGAGAGAGAGAGAGAGAGAGAGGGAGAGAGAGAGAGAGGGGGGGAGAGGGAGTCTGTTAGGTGGAAATGAAAAACATGGAAAAATAGATATGAAGACATTGAGAAACAGAAATTGATAGATAGATATAGAATCTCATATATATATATATATAATATATATATATATATATATATATATATATATATGTGTCATCATCATCATCATGACGCGCTGTTTGCACGGATATCCATGACAATCTCTCGCCAACCTTCCCTATCATTCATCGAGTCTGGGAGCTCCTCCACGCCGCAGCCAGCATCCTTACATAGTTGGTCAATGTAGGTTCTGGCTGGGCATATATATATATATATAATATATATATATATATATATATATATATATATATATATATATATACACACAAATATATATATATATTTATAATGCATAGTTGTGAGCATTTTTTCTTATTAGTCGGTCAAGTACATAGAACACCAAAAATTTCAAGAAAAATAGTTTTACTGGACTTTTACGAAACACGAGACAAATAAATGTAAAAAGGATTAAAAGACTGAAAATTGAAAATTCACGCACACACACACACACACACACACACACACACACAAATAAATATATATATATATATTTGGGGGGGGAGAATATGTGCTAAAATGAAGTCATACCTAATTTTGAAAATTAATTAATTGATAATTGATGAATTAGGCGGGCAATTAATTAATCAATTAATTAATTTTTAAAATTAGGTATAACTTCAATTAAGCACATATTCTCCATTCTCCCAAAAATTGTCGACTAAGGCCATATCGAACACATTGTTTGTTTGTTTACTTATATATATATATATATATATATATATATATATATATATATTATTATTATAATGGAGATTGTGTGTTTTTCTGTCTGTAACCGAAACTATATTACTATTAAAGTCACAATTCCCTTAGTTATTTACGTCACATTCTACAGGATTTTATTTTTATTTAAACCTCAATTATTAATAAAATTGTTTTACATTATTAATACTGTTGACAATATCTACATAAGAATAACGTGCAATTGTATTTATATACACAACAAAATAGCGGTTTACAGTGTGAATGGGAAGGCTAATTTGCATATTGATATAAAAAATCTGATTTTAATAAATATGTGCTTCGTATTACTGATTTCTAATTGTTTGATTTTATCTTAATGAATATTAGCAGAAATCTTGGGGATAAATCTTAAAAGAAAACCGTTAACAAGAAGAAATAACTGTAATTGTATTCTTTACTTTCTATTTTAACTAAATTGTTAAATTAGGATTATTTAGCAATGAAAGACAGGAGTGGGGGAAGAGTAAGTTTCAGTTGTTCTATTTTTTGATCATACACCCTCAGTTTCAAATCTTTTTATCTGCATTCTTATTTAGTTTCATTAGCCTTTCTAAATTAATCTAATATTTTATTAAATTAAGACTTAAATACTTGCACCCGGAGGGTGCATACATTTACTAGTATAATTATATATATATATTATATATATATATATATATATGGGTGAATGGCATCAAGTGTTTCTGGGATAGGATTCAACCAAATTTTGGAACGCAAACGTACATATAAAGATTTCGCGTGAGTCACACACGGAGCAGTCTCCCATGTCTATAACCTTGCTGATGAGATCTAATAGGTCGAAATGTACATTCAGGGATTGACATTTTCTCGATTCGTTTAGCCTTACATTTGAACATATATGCCCGCCTAAATTCATTAATTATTAACTAATTAATTTTCAAAATTAGGTATGACTTCAATTAAGCACATATCCTCCAAAAATTGTCGGCTTAAAGCCATATAAAAATAAAACACATTTGTTTGTTTACTTAACCATATATATATATATATATATATATATATATATATATATATATATATATATATATCAGTGTGTGTATATTCTTCCACATCCGGAGTATATTCAAAATAAATCAAATAAATAAAAAAGAGATATTGATTTGGTTTGTTTTGTTTTACGGCATATAAACCTCAGTGGGTCATTTAATGCCGATAAAGTTTTGAAATAAATCAATTCTTAATGGATAATACAATTTTTTTATAAATACATTTTTCTATTTAACCCATAGATGGGACCCTAACAGGTACTACCACTCCGGGTCAGAGTTGACCAGGGAGCAATGGTGATGAAGGGGTGCTCCACATTCCCCAAACCTCCAAAACTGGAACCTCACCATCAGATAGAGTTTAACGTTCATTCCCAGGACATGTAGACCCTCAGCCACCGCCTTCTAGCACCCATATGATAAAAAGGGGTTGGGGCTTGCCATAAGGGCAATAGGGTTGGGAAAATCATATAGATGCTAGGGCTTGACGTGACCAGCCGATTGATCGGAGAGGGCCTCTCCGACCGTTCGTCTAGCCGAAGATAGGGCCAAAGTGGAGTATTGCATGTCATGAACTGCTCATCCACCAGGGCTCTATCCTTAAGCATCACGGGTCGCCACCCACGGCCAACAGGTGGCCCCATTGGGGGAGTCTTACCCCTCTGCAGAGGTGCAGTCGGTGCATTCTAACGCCCCAGCCGACAGGGCAGAAGAGATATTGAGACATAGATACTATTATGTTAAAGATGTAACGCTAAAAGCGATTTTGATCCGTCAAATCTTTACAGAGCTCAATGCACGAAAACACAAAGCCGTAGGACTATTCATTTCAACTATGAAATAACAGGATGGAAACTCATTACTTAGAATTTCACGGCTGTGTTAGTATTCAATACGTCTGGTTTCGTTCGATTCAACTGAACAAATATCTACTCTTTTTCGAGTCATATGACTCTTACTGGGTTGACATATTAATTCACGTTGGTGCCAAATTACAAAGTAAATATTTATTTTCGTGGCAGCATTTAGCTACCAACTAAGAACTAAAATCGATCAATGAAATTAGATTGCGATCTCTACAATGAGGATCTCCGACAGATAGATCGAAAGACAAGAAAATAAATAACAATCCACTAGGAATTACACCAGAGAGATGATATGGACAGGCTTATATGTATCAAGAAATTGTAGGAAGCGCGTGGTGTAATGGTTAAAGTCATGGGAAATGGACTCGTCGCCCCGAGTTCAAATCCTGGACGTGGTAATTGCATTTCACTTAACGCTAATATCCTTGGGAAAGGTATGAATCCTACTCTCCCTCCAGCTATGGGTAAATAGTAGGACAGACTGGGCTCTTTAACCTTGGTTAGGCAACCAGTCTAGGAGAAGGAAAACTTTGAATTCAAACCTGCTGAACTCCG
>CM042168.1:4402737-4407737 GCA_023376005.1 Doryteuthis pealeii
ATAATGCCAAAAGGACAAACTATATCAAAGCGAAAATTGATAAGACCCAACAAAAATAGTAAATGTAGACTTTCCGGTAATAGAGATAAGACTGTAAACCATATACTCTGCGAATGTAGCAAACTAGCACAACGAGAATACAAAACTAGACACGACTGGGCTGGGAAGGTGATACACTGGGAATTATGCAAAAAAAATAAATTTGACCATACAACAAAATGGTATATTCATAAACCATAATCTGTTCTTGAGAACGAAACGCATAAAATTATCTGGGACTTTGAAATAAAAACGGATCATCTTATCCCAGCAAGAAGACCAGACCTAGTGTTGATTAACAAAAAAAAAAAGAACTTGTCAACTGGTGGATTTTGCAGTGCCAGCAGATCACAGGGTAAAGGTAAAGGAAAACGAAAAAAATGGACAAATATCTGGACCTTGCTAGAGAACTGAAAAAGTTATGGAATATGAAAGTGAAAGTGATACCAATTGTAGTTGGTGCACTTAAAACAGTCCCAAAAGGATTGGAAAAGGGTTTGGAAAGTTTGGAATCAGATGAAGGATTGAAACCATTGAGAACACTGCACTGCTACAATCTGCCAGAATACTCAGAAGAGTCCTAGAGACCTGAGGAGACTTGCTGTCACTCAGACTCCAGTGAAAGACCATGATGTGAAAACTCAAAAGGAGTAAATAATAATAATAATAATAGTAATGATAAAATAAATACTAATAATGATAATAATAATAAATAATAATGACCATAATAATGATAAAATAAATAATAATAATAATAATAATAATAATAATAATATAATTAATAGCTGTTTCACATAACGCTAACACCCTTGAGAAAGGTATATATTCAAGAACTCTCTCTCACTCTCTCTATCTCCAGCTATGGGTAAATAGTGGAGCAGACTGGGCTCTTTAACTTTGACTAGCTAACCAGTCTAGGAGAATGAAAACTCTGATTTGAAACCTGTTTAACTCCGCTTAAGAAACTGATCTTGTGTCGCATTCTGGGTGCACCAAACTTTTGACCTTGTACCACATCTAAGCTAAGCTTAGTAAATAATATATGTGGTGTAATGATTAGAAAACTAGATTATCAGACCATTGTTAGTGAGTTCGATTCTCACTGAGTGCCCCATAATCTGGCCTTGTGCCGCATCTAAGCTAAGCTTAAAAAAATAATATATGTGGTGTAATGGTTAGAAAAGTAAATTATCAGACTATTGTTAGTGAGTTCGATTCTCACCGGGTGCCCATCTAAAATCGTAAATAACTGTATACAGAAAATAATCCAACAATGAGTACAATCAATAAATCGGAGGGGTTGGTAATCATAGAGGTTTGGTTGTTTGGTTATTTTCTTGTTTTTTTTTTGCGACATATCAACCCTTTTCAGGTCATTTAATGTCGAATCCAGTCATTTTCATAAACAACTATGACACGAACATAGACTTACCCAAAGGGTATATATTAACAGAGAAAAGCTACTCAAAGGAGAAGTAGCAGATACATGTTCTTCGTGTACGCTGTAACAAGGAAACCTTCCTCAATTGTACACTGACATATAGCTAAATACATCTGTTCCTACATTTTATCTGCGTGTTGAGTTATTATTTATTGACCCTTAAACAGATCGTAACACTTACAATACCTGATGTTGCTTCAGAGGCCACCCAATTAAGTATTATACACGCATGTGATATCATCATCACCATCATCATCATCAAATTCCTGTTGACAGCACCGACTCCATTGACTCTCTCCCACTATCCGTCCCTATTAGCCATCTCTCCTGGTAAGTCCTCTGGACAGCAACCAGTGCCCGTACAGAACTGATGCGTTTTTGCTGGTCGGCCAACAATAGTGCGTCCGCGTGTGGGAGTCCAGGGGAACTGGAGAACGTCACTTACGAGTTCGTTCCTGCATCTCCAACAGTGTGTGGCATGTCTTGTTTGTCTTACTTGGATGGTTTAAGAGATGGAAGGTAAGTAACATGACCTTTTCTATGTGTATGTTGACGTCACTTTTAGTAGATGAGATATTACTACCGAGGTATGTGAAATCGTTCGAGGGCGTGCCATTTAATGGTGAGATGGTACCATGTTGTTTAAGGGTATAAAGCCAGGCCACCTCCTCCTCCTCTCAATGGGGAAAGTTTAAGATGAGATTTAGAACATCTTTCTTATGGATATATTTCTTAACATGATTGTAAAATATCAGATAACAGATATCATAAAGTAATGATAAAATAGAGAAAGAGATAGAGAAAAAGAGAAAAAAGAGAAATAAGAGAGAGACAGAAAGAGAGAATAAGAGAGAGGGGGAAGGGAGAGAGAGAGGTGGGGAAGGCAGAGAGAGAGAGGGGTCAGAGAGAGAGAGAGAGAGGGAGGAGAGGACAGAGAGAGAGGGGGCAGAGAGAGGACAGAGAGAGAGAGTGAGAGAGGGGGCAGAGAGAGAGTGAGAGAAGAGAGAGAGAGAGAGAGAGAGAGAGAGAGAGAGAGAGAGAGAGAGAGAGAGAGAGAGAGAAGAGAGAGAGGAGAACGACAGAGGACAGAGAGAGGGAGAAAGAGAAAGAGCGAGGGGAAAAGGAGAGAGAAGAGGAGGGGGCAGAGAGAGAGGGGCAGAGTGAGAGAGAGAGAGAAAGAGAGAGAGGGGGAAGATAGAGAGAGTACAGAGAGAGATAGAGGGGGACAGTGAGAGAGAGAGAGATAGAGGGGGAGGGAAGAGAGAGAGAGGACATACAGACAGAGGGCAGAGAGAGAGAGAGAGAGAGAGAGGGAGGGGGGCAGAGAAAAAAGAAAAGAGATGGAAGGAGGGACGAGAGAGGACAGAGAAAGAGAGAGACAGAAAGAGAGAGAGAGAGAGAGAGAGAGAGAGAGAGAGAGAGTTAAATAAGTGTTCTCGTATTTCTAATTTGTTATGAAAATGCATATATTTGTAAATACTAAATATAGTTGAAAAAATAGACAAAAATATAAACTAAAATGTTTTTGTTTTTAAGTCTGCTGTTTGAGCCCCCAAGGGGGGTTGGTACAGCCAGTGCGTCGCACTGAGTTCCGGTAGCCCATGAGGTCCCCAGGGAGAGAGGTTCTTGGTTCTAATTATCTCATTTGGTTCTAAGCCAATTTGGCAATCAAACACTTTCATACTCATATAAATTACAGTCCCTTCACTGATACACACGTAGTTAGAATCTCATTCACCTATTACAGTATATATATATATATATATATATATATATATATATATATATATATATAAAGGTTTTACATATCTATTTATTGGGTGACAAAGGAACATTCACAACCATATTGGTTTCATGCGATGCAATCATCAGGTGAAGATGTTTCAAATGTAAGGAAAATCGAAAAAAATCGACAAAAAATAGGCATGTGATACGTATGATTGGATAAAATGATGTGTGTATGTATGTGAAGGTGAATTGAATGTATGATGGTGTTTATGGGCAGCATAAAGGTTGTGTACGCGTAGTAACTGGTCGCACACACACACACACATATATATATTTATATATAATATATATATATATATATATAGTCATCCACAGACACCGTGTTACTTCTATCGTTTCCTTTATGTTCTTTTTATAGTTTTTTGTCCGTATTATATATATATATATATAATATATATATATATATATATATATATATATATATACACACACATATATATACATACATACACACACATATACATACATACATACATACACACACACACACACACACACACACATATATATATATATATATATATATATATATATATTCGCACATATGTATATTTCTCTTTTTTATTCTTATTTATTTTTATTTTTTTCTAGTCGCCCAGATTTAATTAACTTAACCACTGCACAACATCTACACCTGTATTTGCCTACAGCTTAGCTACATAATCTTCTCTATCTCTAGGGAAGACCAGATATATATATATATATATATATATATATATATGTGTGTGTGTGTGTGTGTGTGTAAACTACTAAAAGAACGTTCTTATTAATTTCTTTACATTCTGACTTTTAATTGTCAACCGGTGTAAGTACTTGAAAAAGTACCGGTCGAAAAGGCCTTCGTATCCCCTTTATTTTATATTTTATTTCATAATAAAATATCACCTCCCCATTTTACATATGATTCCTCTACTTTTAGTAGTTTACAAATTTTCATGTACCAAACATTCTCTCTCTCTCTCTCTCTCTCTATATATATATATATATATATATATATATATATCATCATCATCATCATGTCGCGCAGTTTGCACGGATATCCATGACAATCTCTCGCCAACCTTCCCTATCATTCATCGACTCTGGGAGTTCCTCCGCGCAGCAGCCAGCATCCATACATAGTTGGTCAATGTAGGTCCTGACTGGGCGGCCCACATTAGCGTGTCCATGTGCTGGCTTCCACAATAGTACGTCGCTTACGATCTCGTCCTTGTTTCTCCAGCAGTGCCCTGCATGCCTAGCCCGTCTTACTCGTATGGTTTGTGAGATGAGGGGCAGGTGGCCATACAACTGCTTTTTTGTGGGGTGCTGCTTCCACGACTTATTCAGGACCGCTCGCAGCATTCTAGTGCAGCTCCCATCTAGCTTATTCTCAAGGCGCTTTTGTTAGGGTCCAGGTGGTACAGCCATACAGCAGCACCGACACAACCACAGCTGGAAGAATCGTCTCTTTAGTTTGTCGGGGAGATCGGATTTCATATGACTGATAATTTGTTGGTGGCCAACCATGCCTTTCCTATTCGAGTGTTAACATCGCTTTCTGTGGATGAGATATTACTACCTAGGTATGTGAATTGTTCCACCGACTTAAGAGGCTTGCCGTCAAGTGTGGAGATGTTTCCTTTCTTTTTGAAGCTCATGAACTCAGTTTTATCAGAGTTCACATATAGGCCGACGCTCTTGCTGCCTTCTCCAGGCTGTGCAGGAGTGCCTCAGCCTGTGCGGTGTATCT
>CM042168.1:4415237-4420237 GCA_023376005.1 Doryteuthis pealeii
CTTAATTCTGATTTCACCCCCCCCCACACCACCCCAGCCCCATTACCCAACTGTTCCGACTAACGGTCTCCCTTTTCTTCTTGTAAATTCATGCTCTCAATTTTTGGATGATCGTCAGTGGTGAGCGAGGTGGGGGGTGGGGATGAATGAACAACTGACGAGCCCCCCCTCCCCACCACGCACTCAACACAATATGAGAGGTCTTCCGCTATCACCCTCCTCCCCATGTACATCCTCCCCTATTCCCCTTTCGGTTTCCACGTGCGTCGTAAGTTTGTTTACGTTTTCTCGTGATCATCATGAACCCTTTAAACGTTTTACTCCCCCTTCCACTCCCAATTTACTCCCCTTCCACTCCCATTTTTTTAGGTGACCGACTTTTCAATATTGTTTGACAAGTGACAAAGTCCACATTGCTATTGGCATAATCGAAACACCGAATAATAATAATAATAATAATAATAATAATAATAATAATAATGATTGCTGCACAAATAATACCATAAGGACAAACTATATCAAAGCGAAAATTGATAAGACCCAACAAATAGTAAATGTAGACTTTATGGTAATAGAGATGAGACTGTAAACCATATACTATACGAATGGAGCAAACTAGCACAACGAGAATACAAAACTAGACACGACTGAGTTGGGAAGGTGATCCACTGTGAATTATGCAAAAAAATTTAATTTTGACCATACAACAAAATGGTATTTGCATAAACCAGAATCTGTTCTTGAGAACGAAATGCATAAAATTCTCTGGGACTTTCAAATAAAAACGGATCACCTTATCCCAGCAAGAAGACCAGACCTAGTGTTGATAAACAAAAAAGAAAGAACTTGCCAACTGGTGGATTTTGCAGTGCCAGCAGATCACAGGGTGAAGCTAAAGGAAAGGAAAATGAAAAAAATGGACAAATACACTCAGCCTCCAGTGAACCACCTGCTTAGATGGGTGCGAGAAACTCGTGGAGATAATAATCTATAAATTAATACACGTGTTCTTTATTTGTATGGCCGTTATCATCTTGCAACACCTTCTGGTTAAAAATGAGACCGTCCAAATCGTCCAAGATAAAAAAGCAAAAATGTAAATATTGTTTATCTGGTGTTGCTTATCCACCGAAATCTTATTTCTTATGAGTGTTGTCACTTCAGCTAAATAATGGACCATTCTGTTTTTATTATAAAGAAAGAAAGAGAGAAAGAGAGGGAAAGATAAAGAAAATTAATTTAGTAGTTGTGACCAGCTGATTGATCATAGGGGGCCTCTCCGATCGCCCGTCTAGCCCGACTAAGAGCCAAAGTAGAGTGTTGCAGGTTATAGACTGCTCAGCAACCTGGGTTCTATCCTTAAGGCTCACGGGTCGCCACACACGGTCAACAGATAAACCCATTGGAGGAGTCTTACCCGTCTGCAGAGGTGCAGTCAGTGTATTCTGACGCCCCAGCCGACATGGTGGTCAGAGTCGGTATTAAATAACCCACAAGGAGTTGATATGACGTTAAATTGGTAAATCAGACCAAACCAACCGATAAGATATCCTATGTTAATTATGATTCACTAGCAAAATAAAAAGACACCCTCCGGGCGACGTAAAACTTATTTTTTGAAAGATATTGCCTGAGGGGATGGGAGTTGAAAATTCAATGTCATAGAGTGTGTACCATAAGTATGTAAAATCGTCAAATTTATTAAAGGAGTAAAAAAAAAAAAAAAAAGAAAGAAAGAAAGAAGAAAGACAATTTGAAATGGAAACAGTTCCGATAACTTTAAATATTATATTAGAATAAAACAATCTATATATAAATATATAACGCCGGGCATCTATTTATTGAAACAATTAGGATTGTCTAACGTTGCATGCTCACATTTTGAGTATATTTATTCTATGTTATGACGTTGGATTATGTGTTGGGTAATGTGACGTAAGCAGTGACGTAATGTTTGTTACAGACAAAAGCCGAAAGCGAATCTCCATTATTAATAGATAGATTACTGTCGGGAAAGCGTTTGGGTTCATCTACGCTAATCCTTCATTATTTTTGGTTGCAATTTAAAGAAATTTCACATCTTGAGGCCTCAGTTGATAAAAGTGCCCTTGCCTCACCGATTATAAGGCTTTAAAAACCCCTAAGTACGATTGTACCCAATCATCAGTTCTTGAAAACTTTTAGAAGTGCTAAGATGATTGAAACATACCACATGCAGCGCCGTTACATAAAGCCTTTAAAAAGAAAAGAAAGGAGGGCAGAAATTCTCTAGAGGTTCTGACGAAGACTTTGTTGATTAGAAAAAAGCGAAAATATTTTTAAAATACAAAAAAAAAAAAAAATAAAATAATGAATAAATAAATAAATAAAAAGATTTTAGAAATACGTGTGGCCCAAAAGTAATAAACAATAATAAATTAATAATGATAAATTAGATTAATAATAAATTGAATTAAATTAAATTGAATAATAATAATAAATTAAATCAAATTAAATTAAATTAATAATAAATTAATAAATTAATAATTAAATTGATAATTAGAATATTAATAATAATAATTAATAATAATAAATTAATATTAATTAGAGAATTGCTTTCTGTGCAAGCTTTATTATTATTATTATTATTATTATTATTATTATATTATTATTATTATTATTATTATTATTTGCTCCTTTTGAGTTTTCACATCAGCATTAACTGATGGTCTTTCACTGGAGTCTGAGTGACAGCAAGTCTCCTCAGGTCTCCAGGACTCTTCTGGGTATTCTGGCAGATTGCAGCAGTGCAGTGTTCTGAATGGTTTCAATTCTTCCTTTGATATCCAAACCCTTTCCAAACCCTTTTCCAATCCTTTAGGGACTGTTCCAAGTGCACCAACTACAATTGGTATCACTTTCACTTTCATATTCCATAACTTTTTCAATTCTCTGGCAAGGTCCAGATATTTGTCTATTTTTTCATTTTCCTTTAGCTTCACCCTGTGATCTGCTGGCACTGCAAAATCCACCAGTTGGCAAGTTCTTTCTTTTTTGTTTATCAACACTAGGTCTGGTCTTCTTGCTGGGATAAGGTGATCCGTTTTTATTCTCAAAGTCCCAGAGAATTTTGTGCGTTTCGTTCTCAAGAACAGATTCTGGTTTATGCATATACCATTTTGTTGTATGGTCAAAATTTAATTTTTTGCATAATTCCCAGTGGATCACCTTCCCAACCCAGTCATGTCTAGTTTTGTATTCTCGTTGTGCTAGTTTGCTACATTCGCAGAGTATATGGTTTATAGTCTCATCTCTATTCCCGCAGAATCTACATTTACTATTTGTTGGGTCCTATCAATTTTCGCTTTGATATAATTTGTCCTTATGGCATTATTTTGTGCAGCAATTAATTATTATTATTATTATTATTATTATTATTATTAGTTTTTCACAACTGCCGTGGCAGGTGGTTCACTGGAGGCTGAGTGACAGCAAGTCTCCTCAGGTCTCCAGGACTCTTCTGAGTATTCTAGCCGATCCCAACAGTGCTGTAGTTTGGATGGTCTCGATTCTTCTTCTGATTTCCAATTCACCCAAATTCTTTTCAGAGAAATCAATAACATGAAATAATTATTCATTAATCCCAGTATTGTTAAAGCCTGTACACAAATTATCCATACGATATACGTCGTAAACCTTTATTTCTTAGTGATATATAACACACTTTGCAGGATTTTAAATGCTCTAATAACCTGGGCTGTTTTGAGGCAAATCTAACCCGGTCAGACATCGTTAATGAATAAGACACTAATTAATATTAAACAATGATTATGTAATAATTCTTAAGAGTATAACATTCAGGGGCCGGGTTAGCTCAGTCGGTAGAGCGTTCGGCTAGAAACCACAAGGTTCCTAGTTCGATGCCGGTCCCCGCCAACTCAGCGTATGAGTAGCACATGGATCAGTGCGGTAAAGTAAAGAGCTGATGGTAGGCGTGGCGCTCCACCTCAGATGCTAAAAAACAATCTCCTTGCTCTAGCGCTATTGAAAAGGGGATAGACTCCCTCGCTGACTTGCTGATACCGACTTTAGGCCGCCCCGTCGACTTTACTTTTTTATAACATGAATAATTGAAGGAATTGTGACCTTGGCGGTGACGTAGTTTCGGTAAGAGACAGACAAATAATGTCAATTATAATAAGATAATTATTATTTATTTATTTATTCTTTTCTTAATTTATAGGACGAATTCTCTGTTAATATTATCAGTGAAAGTTTGTAAACAAATCCTTATTAATTAATTTCCCCTTATTTCGTTGGAATTGTCTGTGTTAATTCGGTGTGGGGTCTGCTTACACTGAAACGGTGTCATTTTAAAAATATTTCAAATATTTCTGAATTAAAAAAAAAATTCTCGTATTGTTTTTGTAGAAATATTTTGCTGAAAAAAAAATTAAATTGTATCCCCCCCCTTTCTATCTCCCCCCTCTCTCCCCTCTCTTTTCTCATTCTCTCTTTTTCTCTTTCTCACTCTCTGTCTCACTCTGTCTTTGTCTCTGACTCTGTCCCCCCCCTCTCTCTCTCTGAGAATGTTTTTACTCATTCAATAAAATGTACTTCTGCAATATTATGGAATTACGTAATTATTATAAATAAAGAATTGATAAATTATAAATAAAGTACATAAAATATTGATTAAAATAATTCAAAAATTTCAAGACAATGAGGTAATATCATACGATACAGTGAGATAGAAGTTTGTCGATAAATGATCTCAATAATTAGATTTTCTGTGGAATTATATAAAAATGTATACTGAGATGTAATACTAATATTCACTATCCAGATAAGAGCGATTTTCAGTTTATTTGTTTTATTCATTTTGGATTGAACAATTAAATATATAATTGCACTCAAGTGGCGGGTATTCACCCAGCTACTATGCTATTTTGACTATATATATATATATATATATATATATATATATATATATATATATATATATATATATATATATATAT
>CM042168.1:4425237-4436255 GCA_023376005.1 Doryteuthis pealeii
TATATATATATGTATATATATATGTATATATATATATATATATATACAATATATATATATATATATATATATATATATATAGTTATTTCTTCTTGTTAATGGATTTCTTATATAATATATATATATATATATATATATATATATATATATATATATATGGAGGCGCGTGGCATAATGGTAAGAGTCGTGGGAAAAGGACTTGTCGACCCGAGAAGAGAAGGAAAACTCTGAATTCAAAATTCCTGATGTTAGTCGTTTATTGGGTTTGTGGCATTCCTTGTGCACCAATTCTTTCCTATCAATTGTGCCAAAAAGTGCGGAATGGTCCAACACAAACCTTCACCCCTATAAACAAACCACTGAGTTGGTTGTTCACCGAATGAACACTCAAGTGTCGGAAATCGACAAGAGAGTCCATATATATATATATATATATATATATATTATATATATATATATATATATAGTGTTTTATAATTTGCTTGAAGTATTGTATTTATATTGGTTTGTTGGTTGGTTTTAAAGGCTATCACAATGCAAGTATAAAGAAAAATAAGGGAACTATGGTGTTGTTCGTTAACCTGTGATTTATTCTTAATATTTCGAAATATTAAGAATAAATTAGAGGTTAACAAACAACACCATAGTTACTTTATTTTTCATTACACTTGCATTGTGATAGCCTTTAAAACCAACCACCAATCTAATATATATATATATCATAATAGATATTGTGCGTTTGTCTGTCTGTAACCAAAATTATATTACTATTCAAGTCACAATTCCCTTAGTTATTTACGTGACATTCTACATGATTTTATTTCATTTAAAATCTCAATTATTAATAAAGTCGTTTTACATTATTAATATTGCTGAACATATCTAGATACTTATAACATGCACTTTTATTTATATATACAACAAAATATCGGTTTACAGTGTGAACGAGGAGGCTAATTTGCATATTGATATTAAAAATTTGATCTTAATAAATATGTGCTTAGTATTATTGATTTCTAATTGTTTAGTTTTATCTTAATGAATATGAGCAAAAATCTCCGGAATAAATCTTAAAAGAAATTCATTAACAAGAAAAAATAAATGTAACTTTATTCTTTACTTCCCATTTTGAATAAATAGTTAAATTCGGAAAATTTAGCAATGAAAGACAAGAGTGAAGGAAAAAAGAAGTTTCATTTGTTTTGTCTTTTGATTATCCCCCCCCCCCTCTGTTTCAAATCTTTTTATCTGTGTTCTTATTTAGTTTCATTAACCTTTCTAATTTAATATGATATTTTATTACATTGAAACTGAAATACTTGCACCTGGAGGATGCATATATTTGCTTTTATATATAAGCATTATGAGAATTTTTGTAATATATAGATATTAACATATAAGGAAAAATTACAGATACTATAATTCCATGTGTTATATTAATTTGTGTTTACTACTACTACTACTACTACTACTACTACTACTGTATACGGTGGTGAGGCTCCAGTCCTGGATCTCTGAGTAGAGTGGAGTAAAACCTTTTGTTGATATATTACTCCCAGGTTCACTCTCGTACGGCGTGGTAGTACTGCTAGGGTCCCGTCTATAGGTCAAATGGATCTGTTAAGAAATTATTAATATTAAACTCTTTGTAAATTATTTGTATTAAGAATAGTTATTTCAAGTTATAATTGTTTACAAATGAACTTTATCACTGGTTACTTGAAACCATATAATTGCTTGAAAAAAAAATTCAGTCCTAAATAAACCACCGGCGGTTAACATGCTACAGGAACCAACCAACCAACCTTTGAAAAGGAGTATTATTTGTATTATTCGGACTATTGTCCCCATAGTTATTGTTATCAGTACAACATTTCGGTCGATGTGCCCTCCGGCCTTCTCGGGTATTTCTTGTCGAACTCGGGAAACTTCTCAAACTCGGGAACCTTCTTTTAGGACTTGGAATCTTCCCGTCGTAACCGGGAGTTTTCAACCTAACCCTTCTATTTAATCCACAGGGGTATCTTGTTCTCATTCCGCTAACCATAGCTGGGGTACAGGTGTTAAGCTGTGTTAATTATTGTTCTATGTTACTGCTTCCCCTGACCAGGATTGAACTTGCAGTCTAGAGATAACTGTCACTTAAAACTTTCTTAACCTAACTCCTTTATCCACTACGAAATGTCTCCAATTGGACAATCCTTTGAAAATGATTTCAAAACATCCACATCTCTATTAATAATGGAGATTCGATTCCGGTTTTTGTCTGTAACAAAAAGTATGTCACTGCTTACGTTACATTACACAAAATCGTCATAACAGAATAAATACACTAAAAAATTTGAACATGCAACATTAGACAGTCCTCATTGTTTTTTAAAACAAGTTTTAATAAATACATGACTGGTATTATATATCTATATATAGTTTGTTTTATTTTAATACATATTTAAAGTTTACATTTGAAATTGTTTTATTTTTTAATCCTTTAATGAATTTGATGATTTTACTTTATGTTTCAAAAATCTATTTCTACATCGCCTGGAGGGTGTTTTTTTATTTTGTACTAGTTACATTAATAAAACTTATTCCTTTGCCTACCCCCCCCCTCCGGCTGTACCAAATTTTCTTGTCATTTTTATCTGTTTGATGGGATATTTCATAGTTCACTATCTGTTCACCACATAACTAATTTTGATAAAATAAAATCCTATCGTCATTGTAATCAGGTTCCTTCTGCGCAATTATGATGAACTAACCATCGGATTTTGTACTTTGCACGATGGGACATCCTTTAATTACCCAACCCATTCGTTACGAGTAGAATGTGACACAAGGTCACAAAAATGGGACATCCAACGAATCTGGAGCTCGCTATACCGTAGTAATGGATCTTCGAGACTAGCTTGCTAACCATTGTAACACGATGGGACGCCCTAACAGATGACGGAATTACCTAAATATATAGATCTTATGTAATACCAACAACATCATCAGAATGAAAATAGCGTCAAGTGTACTGGTTCCAATTCTGGACGTCTGGGAAAAGGGTCCCTCCAATTTGAACCGGAATGGTCGTTCCTGTTAGGGACCCTAACAGGAGCACATCTGAGGGTCAAATAGATCAAAAAGGATTTTTTTAAAAATTATTCGAAAGAATTGAATACCTAACAAGAATGAATAATAAAAAAAATGTCTCCTGCATAAAATAACCCAACAAGGGTTGACATACCAGAAATCCAACCAACCAACTAAAATTGACCTAAGATCTATTCCTTCAATGTCGGGATCAGTTTCGATAAATATCGATGCTAAGTTGAGGAATCGTTATCAAAATCCTTATCTTGTCAAATCGTAGTCACTAATTAAAATCAGCTTAGATGGCACAAGGCCATGGACAGGATGTGATAGAAGTTCAATTTTAAATGCAGTAAAACTGGATTGAATTCTCTGATTCCATATGATGTCCCTATGACAGAACGTTACAGATGCGCGCCTCCATTTGAAATATGGAACACCAGTGAGAAACAAGCCCATTAACAATGGGAACAACAAGTTTATCTCAATAACCATTGCACCATTTCGCCAGGTGCCCTTAGACTAAACAACTAAGGACCTCACAGGGGCAATGAGTGATAGGGAAGGTTGGCGAGAGATTGTCATGGATATCCGTGCTGCTTGCGTTACATGATGATATATATATATATATATATATATATATATATATATATATATATATATATATATATCAATTCCAAGACGAAGCTGTTGGCATTTCACATAGCGCTAATACCCTTGGGAAAGGTATGAATCCATATCTTCTCCCTCCAGCTATGGGTTAAATAGTAGGGCAGACTGGACCCTTTAGCCTTGGGTAGGTAACCAGTCTAGGAGAGGGATAACTCTGAATTCAAAATTCCCTCCAGCTATGGGTTAAATAGTAGAGCAGACTGGGCCCTTCAGCCTTGGGTAGGTAACCAGTCTAGGAGAGGGATAACTCTGAATTTAGAATTCCTGAGGTCGGTCGCTGATTGGGTTTGTGGCAACCCTTGATGCACCAATTCTTTCCTATCGACTGTGCCAAAAAGTGCGGAATGGTCCTACACAAGCCTTCACCACTATAAACAAATCACTGTGTGGGTGTTCATTGCATGAACACTCATACGTCGAAATCGACGGGAGAGTCCATCATATATATATATATATATATATATATATATATATATATATATATCGAACCTTTCCGCACGAGCAGGGTGTGACACAAGTTCAATTTCTTAACGAATTTTAACATAAGTTTGATTTAAGAGTTTTCCTTCTCTGCTTACCTAGCCAAAGTTAAAGATCATAGTCTTTCCTACTATTTACTCATATCTGGAGGGAGGGTAGTTGGATTCTACCTTTCCCAAGAGTATTAGCACTCTGTGATATGCAAACAGCCGCGTCCAGGAATTGAACTCGGGTCGATGAAACCATTTTCTACGACTCTAGTCATTACACTACGTTCCTCCTCTACAAGTATAGGACACCTAGTGAGGATCATACTCACTGGTTCAAGACTAGCTTATTAACCATTACATCACAACGAGGTGCCCTTGACTTTTAAAGACATTGTTATTGTTATTTCATTTTCCCTGACTCACTGACGGAGCTAGAACTTGCTGACCGAAACACGAGGAGAAAAATCGGTAATAATTGTAAACTACTAATTTATTAGTTAATTTAATTTGTTACACATTAATAATTAAATTAATTAAATTTGGATTATTAGTTAAAAGGATTAAATAGAAATGAGCAGAAAAAAATGACGTTTGAAGTGGTTTTTTTTTTTTTACATTTTTTCTTTTCTTTTTTTTTTCTTTTTGTTTTTTTTTCTTTTCTTTCTAAGTTTAAAATTTTTTTCTTTCTTTTTTCTTTTTTTTTATGTCTTTTCTTTCTTTCTTTTTTCTTTCTTTTTTTACATTTTTCTTTTCTTTTTTCTTTTTTTGTTTTGTTTTTTTTCTTTTCTTTCTGAGTTTAAATTTTTTTTCTTTTTTTCTTTCTTTTTTTTGTATTTTCTTTCTTTCTTTTTTCTTTCTTTTTTTACATTTTTCTTTTCGTTTTTCTTTTTTTGTTTTTTCTTTCTGATTTTGAATAATTTTTTTTCTTTTTTCTTTTTTTTTTTTTCTTTTTTTTTTTTTCTGTCTTTTCTTTCTTTCTTTTTCTTTCTTTTTTTCTTTTTTTTAAAACATTTTTTTCTTTTCTTTTTTTTGTTTTCTTTTTGTTTTTTCTTTTCTTTCTGAGTTTAAATAAATTATTTCTTTCTTTTCTTTCTTTTTTTTTTTTCTTTATTTCTGTCTTTTCTTTCTTTTCTTTTTCTTTCTTTTTTTTTCTTTTTTTCTTTTTTTTAAACATTTTTTTTGTTTTCCTTTTGCTTTTTTTCTTTTCTTTCTGAGTTTAAATAATGTTTTTCTTTTTCTTTTTTCTTTTTTCTTTTTTTTTTTTTTTTCTTTTTTTCTGTTTTTCTTTCTTTCTTTTTTTTTTTTTTTTCTTTTTTTTTTTTTTTCTTTTGTTTTTTTTTTTTTTTTCTTTCTGAATTTTTTTTTTTTTTTTTTTTCTTTTTTCTTTTTTTCTTTTTTTTTTTTTTTTCTTTTTTTTTTTTTTTTTTTTTCTTTTTTTTTTTTTTTTTTTTCTTTTTTTTTTTTTTTTTTTCCTTTTTTTTTTTGTGTCTTTTGTGTTTTTCTTTTATTTCTGAGTGTAAATAATTTTTCTTTCTTTTCTTTTTTTTTGTTTTTAGTTTTTTTAAGCGGATTTTAAGAGATTTGAATTCAGATTTTTCCTTCTACCGACTGGTTACCTAGCCAAGGTTAAAGAGCACAGTCTTCCCTAATATTTACCCATAGCTGGAGGGAGAGTAGTTGGATTCTTTTCTTTTTTGTTTTCTTTCTTTGTTTTCTTTCTTTATCTTTTCTTTCTGCGTTTAGAGAATTTTTATTCTTTTCTTTTTTTTTCTTTTCTTTCTTTCTTTCTTTTTCTTTTTTTCTTTCTTTTTCTTTTCTTCCTGAGTTTAGAGAATTTTTTTCTCTTTCATTTTTTTCTTTTTTTCTTTTTTCTTTTCTTTCTTACATTTTTCTTTCTTTTTCTCTTTCTTTTTCTCTTCCTTTTTTCTTTTTACTTCCTTTTTTCGTTTTTCTTTCTTTTTTTTAATTCATTCTGAGAGAAATTGAGAGAACAATTAACATATGAAAAATGAATAAAAATAGTCAAAAATTGAAAAAAGAAAAGAAAAAAAACGTGAAGAAAGATGCAACACATGCCCTTTTTAGGTCAACAAATTCTTTTTCGACAATTAGTTTGATCACGTGATGTAATAATTAACTAACTAGACTGGCAGGTCATTGTTAGTGAGCTTGATCCTCACAGGGTGCACCATATCTATGACAGCGTGCTCAATTTAGCACAATACCCATAGATATGGTGCTAAATCTATTAATAACCGAGATTCGGTTCTAGTTGTTGTCTGTAACAAAAACTACGTCACTGCTTACGTCACATTACCCAAAATTGTCATAACATAGAATAAATACACTCAAAATTTGAACATGCAACATTAGACAGTCATCATTGTTTTTTTTAAACAAGTTTTAATAAATTCATGACTGGTATTATATATCTATATATTGTTTGTTTTTATTTTAATACATATTTAAAGTTTACATTTGAAATTGTTTTATTTTTTAATCCTTTAAGGAATTTGATGATTTTACTTACTTGGGGTACAAACTCGCTGACATTGAATTTTTTACTCCCACCTCTAAGGCAATATGTTTCAAAAATCTATTTTTACATCGCCCGGTGGGTGTTTTTTTAATTTTGTACTAGTTTAGTTAATGATTTTTACGATTAGCTTAAGGAGCGTAGTGGCAAGCGTTCTGTACGGGTACATCGAAGTCAGCGAGTTCGAACTCCCGTCGCGCTATTACGTTCATTTTTGGACTAATACCATTGGGAAAGGTACTGTTGTGATGTTAGTTCAACAGTAAAAAAAGAAGTCAAGTCGAGGTAGGGTAAAAAGAGACAAGTGTATTTACAAGAAGGTACAAGAACGGCTAGCTTGCCGCTAAACAGTAACAGTACGGTAACAGTACGGTAACAGTACCACCTTTTCACTCGGTGTCTCACTATTTATAGTGAGTTCCACTGTAGGAACGGCCGGTACAACAGGTACGAACCTCGTCATCCCAAAATTATAGGTTAAATAGTATTACAACGGTTCTTCTACAAGGTGTGAATCCCCATGGCCTCGTGTCTAACGTGATGTACTGCGACATCGTAGAGATATCTCTAAACTCTTTCTTTTGGATATGCAGCCGTGATTCAGCTTGTGCAAGTGCATTTGTGAGAAGCTCAAGATCATCTGCGTAGTCCGCATCCGTAACAGTTTCTACTGGATATCGCAGGCTTATTACCATATTTAGCGTGAGGCCTTTGGTCTTTTATGAGATCAAATGACGTTTGTAGGACTCCAGTAATTATGTCAAAGAAATTTGTATCACTATCAGATGAACGAACCATTGCTTTCGTGTCTTTGTAGGGAATCATTAGAGCGGTGACAGTTTAATATCCCCTCAAAAAAATCATACACACACACACACACACCACACACACACACACATGCTTATATATATATATATATATATATATATATATATATATATATATATATATAATTTAATATACCAAGCGTGTTGGTAGATCCTTGTGGGGAGAAAAAACCCAACAGAAAAGTTTGATTGTAAAAAATATACTACCAAACATCAACCAGGAAGAAAAAAAGATTTGAAAAAAAGAAAGGACCAAGATATTCGTACCAACAAAAAATAATCTATCGGTACAATATTTGGCCAAAAGAAAAAAAACAATTTATATGTATATATATGTATATAAGATATATATATATTCATATAACCGCTAGGAGAAAGCTAATAAGTAAACAGTGCTCGATATCTAAGTAGAGCCAATAATAAAGATAATCTAATGAGTCAGACGAAACTAATAGTAGGTTCGTCTTATATATATATATATATATATATATATATATATATATATATATATATATTATATATATATTATATTATATATATATATATATATATATATATATATATATATATATAAGTTAGGGTCGCGAAGACACGGCGTCAACGTTGCTTGATAACTGACAGTTTTTTGTTTTGTAAATAACAGTTTTCAAAAATATATAGCAACAATATTAATATATATATATATATATATATGACACACACACACACACACACACACACACACACATATATATATATATATATATATATATGTGTGTGTGTGTGTGTGTGTGTGTTGAAATAAACAAAAGACACATCTCCTTTTTAACAATTTTATTTGTGATTTTTTTCAAACTTGAAAAGACCACAAATAAAATTGCTAAACAGGAGATGTGTCTTTTGTTTAATTCAACATGCATAAATGAAAAAATTCTGCCCAAGTACACACACACACACACACACACACACACACACACATATATATATATATACATATATATATATTATATATATATATATATATATAATATATATATAACACTAATACTAAAGCAAAATGCAAAACTATCTCAGTTACCATCTATCTCTGTCTCTTTCTCTCTCGTAGACACACACACACAACACACACACACACACACACACACACATATATATATATATATATAATATATATATATATTATGCATATATATATATAAATAAATGTCAAAGTATAAAGGAATTTAAAAGTCGAACAAAAGAACCTGAGACCAAGTGGAAAATTCTAAAAAGAACATTCACATGTAATAAGAGATCAAAATTCATTGTGTGTTGTAAGAAAACGTGTGTTTAATAGAATTACCACAACAAAACAGATTACTAAACAAATGCTCAAAATTGGTAACTAAATACAGACATGAAATCAGATATCTCCTTTCTCATTTACCGCCTAACTAGTTTAGATCAGGTGACAAACATTTTTTACTCTAACGGGGAGAGTAAATATATATATATATATATATATATATATATATATATATATATTATATAAAGAGAGACAGAAATGAGGTGACACATATCATAGTAATTGTATATTGGATCTGTATATAGTTTATTTATTATAGTAAATAAAACCGGCGCAGTGGCCTATAGTCGGTATCTACCGGACCGCGAATTAAATATATCATTATAGAATTAAATAGATAATACATATTATTATTATTATCATTTACTCCTTTTGAGTTTTTACATCAGCATTAGCTGATGGTCTTTCACTGGAGTCTGAGTGACAGCAAGTCTCCTCGGGTCTCCAGGACTCTTCTCAGTATTCCAGCAGATTGCAACAGTGCAGTGTTCTGGATGGTCTCAATCCTTCCTCTGATTTCCAGACTTTCCAAACCCTTTTTCTAATCCTTTTGGGACCGTTCCAAATGCACCAACTACTATTAGTATCACTTTGACTTTCATATTCCATAACTTTTTCAGTTCTCTGGCAAGGTCCAAGTATTTGTCTATTTTTTCATTTTCCTTTAGCTTTACCCTGTGATCTGCTGGAACTGCAAAATCCACCAGTTGACAAGTTCTTTTTTTTTTGTTAATCAACACTAGGTCTGGTCTTCTTGCTGGGATAAGGTGACCCGTTTTTTCTTTCAAAGTCCCAGAGAATTTTATGCGTTTTGTTCTCAAGAACAGATTCTGCTTTATGCATATACCATTTTGTTGTATGGTCAAAATTTAATTTTTTGCATAATTCCCAGTGGATCACCTTCCCAACCCAGTCGTGTCTAGTTTTGTATTCTCGTTGTGCTAGTTTGCTACATTCGCAGAGTACATGGTTTACAGTCTCATCTCTATTACCGCAAAGTCTACATTTACTATTTTGTTGGGTCTTATCAATTTTCGCTTTGATGTAGTTTGTCCTTATGGCATTATTTTGTGCAGCAATTATAAGTGATTCTGTTTCTCTTTTGAGGTTTCCCTTTCTTAACCATGTCCAAGTCTTTCCATATGCAACCTCATCTATTTGTCGTTTGAAGCGTCCATATAATTGTTTTTCTTCCCATTTCTGTTTTCTAGTCTTTGTCGTTTTTCTGTTTGTCCATCTGCCGTCTCTACTATTGTTGGCCGCCATAAGTAATTTGTCTTTGCTCTTCCTTGTGTAATCTTCAAGTTGTTGGATTGTGGTTTCTACGCATTCCTCTATGTTAGCAAGACCTCTTCCCCCTTCCTTTCTTGACACATACAATCTATCTCTATCATCTCTAGGGTGGAGAGCCTTGTGCATGGTCATTAATTTTCTCGTCCTTTGGTCTATCTGTCTGAGTTCTTCTTTTGTCCATTTTAAGAATGGTCCTGAGTATCTTATAATGGGGACAGCCCAGGTATTAATTCCTTTCATCAGATTTCTGCTGTTAAGTTTCGTTTCTAGAAGTTTTCTAGTTCTCCTGAGATATTCTTTTTTAACTTTTCCTTTCATTTCTGCTTGCATGATATTATTATTATTATTATTATTATTATTATTATTATTAGTAGTAGTAGTAGTAGTAGTAGTAATATTAGAATAAAGTCAAAAGTGAAGTCGGTGGAGTGGCCTTTTGTCGGTAGCAGCCGGACAGAAAGGGAGTCTATTCCCTTTTCACTAGAGCTTGACAAGGGAGATTGTTTTTTTTTTGCGCGAGGTGGAGCGCCACACCTACCATCAGCTTCCTACTTTTCTGCACAGATCTAAGCTGTTCTACTCGTGCGCTGAGTTGGATAGGGCTAGTATCGAAACCTGAACCTTGACGTTCGAGGCGGATGCTCTACGCATTGAGCCAAACCGGCATACATCTATTTTTCATGTAAACATGAAAATGAAGATGGGTGAAAATAAGTGACTAAATATGAAGTAATCATCTTTATTTCGAGATAACTTCACGGGACACTTGCTCCTCTGTAGGGGGGGGAGCTAACATAATTGCCCCCCCCCCCCGCAAG
>CM042168.1:4436355-4438855 GCA_023376005.1 Doryteuthis pealeii
GAGAGAGATTCTCAATTCTTTTCATTTTTTGCAAAAAATTTTAATGTCATCCTGTACATAAGGTGGTTGATCTTTTCTTGTGAATTACTAAATTGATCCCCGGTAATTTTTCAGTATATGGTTAGCGCATCATTGCAATCATAAAAGAGTAGTGGTGATAATGATCTCACTTGGAAGATACTCTTTGATTTTTACTTCTGCCAGGATTGTTTTCCCAGCTTTTAATTGAACTCGCCAGTTTTCCCATGGCTTTATTAAATGAAGTTATAAATGTTGTTGGAAAATTTTATACATTTCTAGGCATTCTAAATCCGGTTGTGGGACGCCATGTCATAGGCTTTTTGTAATCGATCAGGCATTGCAATATTTTTCCGTTATTTTGACTTCTTTCTCTTAAGAATGTATTGGTCTAGATAGAGTAAGTCGTGGTTCTCTTTTCCCTGCGACATCCTTTCTGTTCTACTGGGAGTATTATTATATATTATATTATTATTATTATTATTATTATTATTATTAGTAGTAGTAAGTAGTAGTCAGTAATATAAGAATAAGTCAAAAGTGAAGTCGGTGGAGTGGCCCTTTGTCAGTAGCACCGGACAGAAAGGGAGTCTATTCCCTTTTCCACTAGAGCTTGACAAGGGAGATTGTTTTTTTTTGCGCGAGGTGGAGCGCCACACCTACCATCAGCTTCCTACTTTTCTGCACAGATCTAAGCTTTCTACTCGTGCGCTGAGTTGGATAGGGCTAGTATCGAAACCTGAACCTTGACGTTCGAGGCGGATGCTCTACGCATTGAGCTAAACCGGCCAAAACATCTATTTTTCATGTAAACATGAAAATGAAGATGGTGAAAATAAGTGACTAATATGAAGTATCATTTTTCGAGATAACTTCACGGGACACTTGCTCCTCTGTGGGGGGGGAGCTAACATTGGCCCCCCCCCCATCCACGCTATGCCATGTTTGCGTAAAACAGCCTTGCTACAATCATTTTTTTTTTGTATCCCTTAGAGGATGCCTTGCATACTTATCACTTACGGCACCCAGATGAATTAGAAGACCCTCCCATCCCACAGCACCCGCAAACCCCCCCCCCCCCAAACAAACACTAGATTAGAATGCAAGAATTTTAAGAGACATCTGGCGTCCTCATTCTTTGATACCATGTTCAGCATATCATTCATTAAATAAGAGTTATTCACCCTTTGAGAACCAAAAAAATTCGGTAATCCTTAACTTGTTCCTCGTAAATTCCTACCATAGAATAAACTGAACCCTCATTTTATGTCCGTGTTTTTGCAATAGATGTTTTGTTTTTCTTGCACCCGTTATTTTACAATACTATATTTTCTTTATTTTAATATTCACTTCAATGTGCACATTCTAAAAGCTTTTATTTTGTGAGAATCGTTAGTTTTAAAGTGGGGGCTCGTTTTACAATTTAGCCATGAATTGGATCCTCCTTTAATGACTGTAATTTTGTTTTTTCGTCGACGATGATTAAAATCTGACCTTTTTATTTTAGAGTACAAAAGCAAAAAAAAAAAAAAGAAAGAAAAGAAATAACAACAACAAAAGGTAATCTTCATCTTTTTACTCGTAAATTCCTACCATAAAATTAGGCTACCGTTGCTCCTTGGTCCACTCTGACCCGGAGTGGTAGTACCTGTTAGGGTCCCATCTATGAGATAAATAGAAAAATGTGTTTATGAAAAAACAATTGAGTATCCATTAAGAATTAATTTATTTCAAAACTTTATCAGCATTAAATGACCCACTGAGGTTGATATGTCGTAAAACAAACCAAACTAAACCAAACATATTCTAAACGTCCTCCCTTGTATGAATCACGTCACATTTGTTTAAAAAGGTTTGATTGGTTGGTTGATTTTAACGGCATATCAACCCATCTTGGGTTATTTAATGCCAAGAAGTTAGGAAATAATATATGTTGTGTATCTATATTTATACTTTTGTAGTTAACGGTTTTAACAATACGTTAGCATCGTTGGGGATCATTTAGAAGAATGGTTCGCAACCTTTTATTACCTATGGCCCCATTTTAATCCTATTTTAAACTGGTGGACCCTTCCATAGCCATTCGATGTTTAAAAATCCCATTGTATTTTTATAGTTAAATATATTTTGCTCACCTGAGGTCCCAAAAAATATTATATTGTCCTCGGGGGTCCATATGATCCCGGTTGAGAACCACTGATTTAGAAGGATTAGTTTTGTATTAATATTGTATAGTATTGATTAGGTTCATGTTTATATTCTATTGTTTGATTTTATTTCCCTAATAAAGGACAACATGTCTTCAATGATGACTTTTTCAAATAGATCTTTCATATTTGCATTAAAATAACGGTTTGTGATGAAAGCGAAACTCACACATTCTATGAGGAAGTGTTTAACAATGCAAGGTGTTTGACATGTTTCACACTGTGGTTGTTGTGTTACATAATCATTAGATACCTAATGATTATGACAATAGTGT
>CM042168.1:4443855-4446355 GCA_023376005.1 Doryteuthis pealeii
AGAGTTAACTCTTAAAGTCCTATACCGCTCAACCCCCCCCAAAAAAAAAACCCAACCCATATTGTAGTTTGTTTAAAATGTTTGACATTAATATTCTCAGCCACCGACTTTTAGCACAAAAATAAACAGAGTTGGGCGATACGGTTGGTACAATCAGATAGGTGCTAAGGCTTGACATGACAAGCCGATTGACTTAAGGGGGCCCTCTTCGCCCGCCTGTTTAGCCTAAGTAAAAGCCAAAATGGACTACTCTTACAGCAACAACAGGTACTCGTCCTTAACCATCAGGGGTCACTACGCATGGGCAACAGAGAGCGCCATTAAAGGATCTTATCCCTCTGCAAAGTTGCAGTAGGTGTATTCTAAAACCCCAGCCGGCACTGCTGATATCAAGATGTACGAGAGGGTAGTGAAAAGTTCTCGGCCGAACGAAGAAATAACACATATAGAACATGTCATGTTTTCTTTTTTTACATACGAAGCACAGAAAAAAAATGCAAGATTAGGAAATTAACAAGGAAGTTTTATTTAAACAGTGTAGATAAATGTTTCTACTGAAAAAGAGAGACTTGTATGGACATATATATATATTATAATATATATATATATATATATATATATATATATATATATATATAATATACCAAGCGTGTTGGTAGATCCTTGCGGAGAAAAAAAAAAAAAAAAAAAAAAAAAAAAACCCAGCAAATAGTTTGATTGTAAAATATACTACCAAACATCAACCAGGAAGAAAAAAATTTTTGAAAAAAAGAAAGGACCAAGATATTCGTACCAACAAAAAATAATCTATTGGTATAGTATTTGGCCAAAAGAAAAAACAATTTATATGCATATATATGTATATAAGATATATATATATTCATATAACCGCTAGGAGAAGCTAATTTGTAAAAAGTGCTCGATACCTAAGTAGAGCCAAGTAATAAGGATATCTACTGAGTCAGCCGAACCTACTATTAGTTTCGCATAAATCTCTTCAGGGCTAAAATCTGACTCTATTTAGTCAGATTTTAGCCCTGAAGAGCTTTATGCGAAACTAATAGTAGGTTCGTCTGACTCAGTAGATATCCTTATTATATATATATATATATATATATATATACTTAAGGAATAACGTGCGCCATGTACAGCTTTTTCAACTTTATTTCATGATTATTTTCAATATTTTCAATAATATACGCATTGTAATTGCCTTCAAAAATATAAATAATAATCTACTTTACATAATAATGCTTCAAAAGCAAATTATCAAATTCCATTTATATATATATATATATATATATATATATATATATATATATAATGTTTTTTTTTATTATGGACTCTCTCGTCGATTTTCGACGCATGAGGGTTCATACACACAATGAACACCCACACAGTGATTTGTTTATAGTGGTGAAGGCTTGTGTTGGACCATCCACACTTTTTGGCTCAGTCGATAGGAAAGAATTGGTGCATCAAGGGTTGCTACAAACCCAATCAACGACCGACCTCAGGAATTTTGAATTCAGTTATCCCTCTCCTAGACTGGTTACCTACCCAAGG
The DNA here is from genome assembly GCA_023376005.1 of Doryteuthis pealeii. Classification (NCBI taxonomy): domain Eukaryota; kingdom Metazoa; phylum Mollusca; class Cephalopoda; order Myopsida; family Loliginidae; genus Doryteuthis; species Doryteuthis pealeii. The sequence continues at coordinate 4,445,422 of CM042168.1, forward strand.
ATGAAGGGCACAGTCTTCCCTACTATTTAACCCATAGCTGGAGGGAGAATATATATATATATATATATATATATATATATATATATATATATTTTCAGCCCATTTGCATCGGCGAGAATATGTCAGTTACGAAGCACCGTTGTCTTGATGTCTCCGTTACCCTAACTTAGATATACACACTCTATTAATTATATTGAGAAATTTATACTCATTATCAATATTAATATTATTGTATATACTAGCAAATATATGCACCCTCCGGGTGCAAGTATTTAAGTTTTAATGTAAGAAAATATTGTATTACATTGGAAAGGCTAATGAAACTAAATAAGAATACAGATAAAAAGATTTGAAACATAGGGAGTATAATAAAAAATGGAACAACTGAAACTTACTCTTCCATCACTCTCGTCTTTCATTGTTATTTTTTCTAATTTAAGTATTTAGTTATAAGAGGAAGTAAAGAATAAAATGACAGTTATTTATCTTGTTAATGGATTTCATTTAAGATTCATTGAAGAGATTTTTGCTTATATTCATTAAAATAAAACCAAACAGTTAGAAATCAATAATACTAAGCACATATTTATTAAATTCGATTTTTTAATATTAATATGCAAATTAGCCTTCCCGTTCACACTGTAAACCGCTATTTTGTTGTATATATAAATATAATTGCATGTTGTCAGTATGTAGACATAGTTAACAGTATTAATAATGTAAGACAATTTTATTCATAATTGAGGTTTAGATAAAAATAAAATCATGGAGAATGTGATGTCAATAACTAAGAGAATTGTGACTTGAGTAGGAATATAGTTTCGGTTACAGACAAAAAAACACACAATCTCCATTATAATAAGATATGTGAGGTCAGTTTCCGACAGAAAACTAAACGAATCAATTCTGATCGATCATCAAGAAAATCGATCGA
>CM042168.1:4453855-4476355 GCA_023376005.1 Doryteuthis pealeii
GGGCCCTTCAGCCTTGGGTAGGTAACCAGTCTAGGAGAGGGATAACTCTGAATTCAAAATTCCCTCCAGCTATGGGTTAAATAGTAGGGCAGACTGGGCCCTTCAGCCTTGGGTAGGTAACCAGTCTAGGAGAGGGATAACTCTGAATTCAAAATTCCCTCCAGCTATGGGTTAAATAGTAGGGCAGACTGGGCCCTTCAACCTTGGGTAGGTAACCAGTCTAGGAGAGGGATAACTCTGAATTCAAAATTCCCTCCAGCTAGAGGTTAAATAGTAGGGCAGACTGGGCCCTTCAGCCTTGGGTAGGTAACCAGTCTAGGAGAGGGATAACTCTGAATTCAAAATTCCTGTGGTCGGTCGTTGATTGGGTTTGTGGCAACCCTTGATGCACCAATTCTTTCCTATCAACAGTGACAAAAAGTGTGGATGGTCCTACACAAGCCTTCACCACTATAAACAAATCCCTGTGTGGGAGTTCATTGTGTGTATGAACCCTCATGCGTCGAAAATTAAGCACTTCATATTCTTTATAACCCTGATTTATTCGATTAATACTTGTATCGATATTCTATTCCCAGATAAGTCATCCTCTTTATCATATATATATATATATATATATATATATATATATATATATATATATAATAGTGCGTGTACAGAAATAGCGTTATTTCTGTACACACTATAATAATAAAACCGCTCTACTTACGTATTGAGCCCTTTATATTTGTTATAACACTGACTTATCTAAGTAAAACCAATATTTTCACTGGTAAGTCATTCCTTATATATATATATATATATATATATATATATATATATATATATATATATATATATATAAAGTGTTGTTATGGGTCCAACGGGAAAAAATTAGATATTCTATAAAAAAATTGCAAAATGGATTATGTTCTTAAAAAAAATTAATTATTAACATATGCGACACGTGTTTCAGATCTGTTATCTTCTTCAGACATTGAATAACTATATTTTGGCAGAATATGTATAAGTGTGATTTCTGATATTTGATAGGTTGTGTGTGTTTTTGTAACTTACTTTGTGTAAGTTTATATATTAGTTCATATTATTTTGTAAGTTTAATATTATAATATATATATATATATATATATATATATATATATATATATATATATATATATATATATTAGTCATCCACAGACATCATATTTCGACGTTTACGCTTCATCAGTGCGGCTCGACTTTAACAGCTACTTGTAACCGGGAGTGAAACCATACCCAATTTTAACACACACACACACACACACACACACACACACACACATGTGCATATATGTATATATATATATGTATATATATATATATATATATATATATATATATATATATTTCTATATCATATTTTACGTATTGACCATATTTTTTAATAGCTCTTAAATAAACATATCAGACGTTGTAATAATTAAATTATCATACTGTGGTATACTCACAGGACCTGCTAGGCTATATTTATTTCAGTTGGTTTCAGTCACCACGCCCAGATAAGATAAGATCGAATAATATCACCGTCGATAAACAAACAAAATGGCGGTTATGCATTGATAAGAGAAATAAGGGAAATAGATTTGATAATCGATATCACGAAGTAAAGTCTTCATAGCAAAGCTTTTATTAGTGGCAAAGAAGAAATGTTTGATTTTAACGGCATATATATGGGGAACTTGTAAATGGAAAGCGTTTGGCTCAAGGGCCCAAGATGAGCTACAAGGATTGCCCGAGGTCGACCTTGAAAAAATGTAACATCGATGAGAAGACCTGGGAGAGTAAGGCTCTGGACCGTGGGCAGTGGAGAAGAGCTTTACAGGAGGGCACAAAAAGTTTGAGACCAACCGTATACAGCATGAGAAGTTGAAACGAGATATTCACAAGAATAAAAAAGTAGACAACCAAGGGCTTCAAATCGGTCTACTCTGTGACCAGTGTGGAAGGCTATGAATGAGCAAAGCTGGCCTGATCAGTCACCAATCTGTGCATCGGCGGGATGGATTAATAAAATACCCTGTGCTCCCTGGAAATACCTGTAATTGTGGGAAGGTGTGCAAGACTTTGGCAGGACTAAAGAGCCACGTTCGTGCAGTTCATTGTTGAACTTTTTGAAGCTCACCGTTATATTCTTTGAACAGTTTCAAAGCCGGCATTGAAGAGAACTGATTGGAGAGTTCATGTGGATGATGGCTGTACCAGTTTTGAGAGTGAACTAATTGAGCATGAAACCTCAAGCATCAAATTCGAAAGGGATATACCAAGCATGTTGGTGAGAACAGGAAGGGTTGGAAATGTTAAATATGTAGTCGGATTCTGTTTTTTAAGGCTGGATATGTCAATCATAGGAAATCTCAGCAGGACTAAAGAGCCACTTTCGTGCAGCTCATTGCTGAACTTTTTGAAGCTCACCATTATATTCTTTGAACTGTTGAACTTTTATTTATTTATTTTATTATTATTATCAAGCAATGGCAATTCTTGAACACGAGTTTACTGCCATCATATATATATATATATATATATATATATATATATATATATATATATATATATATATATGTGTGTGTGTGTGTGTGTGTGTGTGTGTGTGTGTGTGTGTGTCTGTGTCTGTGTGTGATGAGAAGAAAAAGTGGATATGAAATACGACAGTAAAAAAAAGTATATAGTTTAGAAAAAACAACAAAATTAAGTCAAAGTTTGACTAGCAGATAGCCGACGCTAAAGCTTTTCGGTTTTGATAAAAACCATCAACGGGGCTTAACATAATGATATTGATTCATACAAAAGGAATGGTTTAATATATATATATATATATATATATATATATATATATATATATATATATAAGCTGTTGATAGGTGTGGCACTCCACCTTTGATGCTAAAAGAATTCCCTTGGTCCAGCGCTGGTGAAAAGGGGATAGAGTCCCTCGCTGTCTAACTGATACTGACTTTAGGCCACCTCGACTATTTAAAGAGAGAGAGAGAGAGAGAGAGAGAGAGAGAGAGAGAGAGAGAGAAGAAAGAGAGAGACATACACACACAGAGAGAGAGAGAGAGAGAGAGAGAGAGAGAGAGAGAGAGAGAGAGAGAAAGAAGAGAGAGAACATACACACACAAGAGAGAGAGAGAGAGAGAGAGAGAGAGAGAGAGAGAGAGAGAGAGAGCATATTTTGAGTCCTGTCGGCAAGATGGATTAAGGGGGAATGATAAGAACGAGTTCAAATCTTGCTGAAGCTTAATTTCTGATTCGCACAATTTTCTTAAAAGGGTCGACACTAAATTGCGATAAAAAGAAGCAAGTCGAATTAGAAACGAAAAAACAGGTTGAAAAGTAACAATTAATGATTCAGTGAATAGAATTGTTGACTTCTTAACAAGATGTTTTCACAAAATGTATTTGTAAATTTATCAGCCCCAGTTCTTCTTTGCTTAAAACTAATTAAATACTTTTTTGTATTAAAAAAGAAGAAAAATGAAAGAAAAAAAGAAGGATAAAAAATAGAAGGAAAAATAGAAGGAAAATAAGAATACATAAAAAATAATATAAAAAATAAAACAAAAAATATACTATAAAAATACAATAAAAATACAATAAAAAATAAAATAAAAATACAATATAAAAACAATAAAAAACTTTAATAAAAATGTCAATAAAAAACAGTAGATAATGAAAAAAAATATGAAAAGATAAAGTAAAGAGAAAAAAAAATAAATAGAATAAAAAATACTATAAAATTACAATAAAATACAATAAGAAAAGACAAAAATACAATTTAAATACAATAAAAAAGTTAATAAAAATGTCAATAAAAAACAGTTGAGAACAAAAAATATATAAAACGATAGAATAAAAAATAAAAATACAATAAAATAAAATAAAAAAATAAAAATGGAATAAAAATATAATAAAAAACAATAAAAAACAATAAAAAAGTTAACAAAAATAGTAGAGAATGAAACATATAAAAAAATAAATAAAAAAGAATGAAAAAAATAGGATTAAAAACGGAGAACGAAAAAAAGAAAAAGAAAAGAAAAAAAAAAGGAAATAAAATAAACGAGAGAATAAAGTTGAAAGAAAGAAAAAAAAAATCGTTCGCTTTTTTGTGTTTTAATTCAATTTTATTTCTCTCTCGCTTGAAATTGTTTCAAACAAAAAGAAGTGAACAATATTCGAATAGAAGAGACATTAATTGTACAAACATTCTTTCAGTTGAGCTAAATTATCGCACAATTAACAGAGATCCGATAATTAATCTTTATTAGAACATTTAAATTTCTTTATTGGGAAAACTATTTAACTTTAAGATAATTAACACACATGCTATTAACGGAGAAGTATATATATATATATATATATATATATATATATATATATATATATACCACACTGTTCATATCTATGTGTCTATCCCAGACTATTTCCTTCTCTCTCTCTCTCTAATATATATATATATATATATATATTATATATATGTATGTATTGAGAGAGAGAGAGAGAGAGAGAGAGAGAGAGAGAGAGAGAGAGAGAGAGAGAGATAGAGAGAAAATAGTCTGGGATAGATACATAGATAGATATGAACAGTGTGGTATATATATATATATATATATATATATATATATATATATATATATATATATATATCCCAGTTTTGCATATCTACCCATCTATCTCAGACTGTTTCTACCTCTCCCCCCTCTCTCTCTCTCAGAGTCTGTGCATATCTATCAATCTATCTATCCAAAAATTTGTTTCTATCTATTTATATACCTATGAATCTCTCTATCTCTCTCAGTCTGTTCACATCCATCTATCTATCTATCAATCCATCCATCTATCGTTCTATCTATCTATCTATCTATCTATCTTAGTTTATTCATTTCTAACTATAGATAAGAACACCAGGATTCTGTTATTTCTCGTGGAATATAGTCAAAACGGATATCATTAGTTATTATCCATGTTCAAAATCATGAAAACCTTGCCACCAAAAATAAGATTGCATCATTGCGACAGTACCGACCAGTTTCCCTGCAAACTATCCTCTTCTCATGTTGTGTTTGTTTATTCTTTTTAAAAGATGTCAGCCGCCTATTTTAATTGAAACACGGCCTACTAATATATACGGCCTCATATGTCACCTAAGCAGGCCGAATTTTAACAGGCCGATTCGTTTTATAGTCAATTTATATCTGTTTCAAAAAATCTTAAAGCACAAACATTTGGCTAAATGGAACCGTAAATTCTCCTTGAGAAATACTGTTTCTCTGTAGTATCACCACTATCATTGCCTACCATGACAAGGGAATACATTTCACATTGAAAAGATTTCATTTTTTTTCTTCTGATATAACCTGAAATCATAGATAAATTGTTGGTGTGTTTGTTTTCTATAACGCCATAATCTTTTTTTTAACTATTTTTTCTTATAGTTTGTTTACAATCTTTTATTATTATATTTCTGAAGAAAAAAGACAAGTTTGTATATTTTTAACATTTTTTTCGAAAAAACGTACAGAATAGATAAAAAAGGATACATTTAATCAATATCACTTACACATGTGTTTCGGTCAGGAGTTTATGTGTACATTATTCAAACTATTATTATTATTAAATAAACAAATGAAATGAAATAATAATAATAGAAAAAATGTAAAAATATTCCGTACACAAAGAAAATTCGACCTTCATCGGAGTGAAACTTTATTTATTTTATACACACACACACACACATATATATATATATATATGTGTGTGTGTGTGTGTGTATGCGTGTGTGCGTGCGTTTGTGTTTATGTGTGTGTATGTTGGAGGCGTCTAATTTGTAATGGTTATCGTCGTTGGAAACGAACACAACGCTACAAGTTAAAATGCTGGAAGTGGTAGCTCGCATTAAACCCTTCCACAGCATCCGTACCCTTGGGAAAGGTTTGAATCCGATTATTCTCCCTCCAGCTATGAATAAATAGTAGGGCAGACTTTGGTAGGGTAACCAGTCTAGGAGAAGAAAAATCTCTGAAATCAAACCTATCAAACTCCGCTTAAAGAAGACCCCCCCACACACACATACACACACACACACATATATATTTGTGCATTTACCCAACCCCTCCCTCACGAGAAGAATATCACAAGGTGATATATATATATATATATATATATATATAATGAGTCAGACGAACCTACTAACAGTTTCGTTTAATGCTCTTCAGGGCTAAGACCTGACTAAGAGTCAGATCTTAGCCCTGAAGTGCATTAAGCGAAACCTTTAGTAGGTTTATCTGACTCATTAGATTTATCTTTATTATTTGCTCTACTTAGGTATTGAGCATTTAGCTTGCTAATAGCTTTATATGAAAGATAAAAGATTTGAAACAAATAATAATATTTGAAACTTGAGAATAATAAAAATGGAACAACTGAAACTTTCCAATGTCTTTCATTGTTATTTTACTAATTTTTAAGATTAAGAATAAAATTAAAGACATTGAAGGATTTCTTATTTTTTTAACATTTTTTAATTCAATTTTAATATTTTAAAGTTGTAATTATTTTTGTATATTAAATATAATTATTGTAATTAGAATAATGTTAAACAAATTAATAATTATAGATATTAGATGTGATCATAATGTGATGTATATAGACGGTTACAGACAGAAAAACACACAATCTCCATTATAATAAGATATATGCATATAAATTTTTTTTTCTTTTGGCCAAAATATTGTACTAATAGATTATTTTGGTTTATCTTGGTCTTTTCTTTTTTACAAAAATGTTTTTCTCCCCGGTTGATGTTTGGTTGTATATTTTTACAATCAAACTATTTGCTGGGTTTTTCTCACCGCGAGGATTACCAATAAGTTTGATATGGTATATATATATATATATATATATATATATATATATATATAGTGTGAGATGGTCACTGTTTCAGCTTTTGCTGGAATGGTGTACCAAAGGCAGTATTATTGATAGAGTGCTCAATATAAAATAGAGCTGTTATATAATATAATAAGATAAATATATAAAGGTTTTACATATCTATTTATTAGGTGACAATGTTTCAAACGTATATATATATATATACGCTCTTCTAAGGAATGGAGCACTTTGTGACGGCCTTTACACGCAAAGCGATGTGTGTATTAAAACAGTTAAAATCCCCTTCCCATTCTGTAAGTGAAGACAGCCTAATGGTTACGGTGCCTGACTGACACCCAACCGATCGGATTTCAATTCCGGCTGTAGGTAGCTTACAAAATGTCTAGCCACACTGAGGAGACTTGATAAGTCGAAACACGTGTCTGTGGATGACCATATATATATATATATATATATATATATATATATATATAATATATATTCTCGTTGGGGAGGGATTTGGTAAATGCACAAATATATTATATATATATATATATATGTGTGTGTATGTGTGTGTATCTATTTACCCAATATATATATATATATTTACCAACCCCGCACGAGCAGGATAAGACACAAAGTCAATTTCTTAAGCGGAGTTTAACAGGTTTGAATTCAGAGTTTTCCTTCTCCTAGACCGGTTGCCTAACCAAGGTTAAAGAGCCCGGTCTGCCCTACTATTTACCCATAGAGAATTGTGACTTGAGTAGTAATATAGTTTCGGTTACAGACAGAAAAACACACAATCTCCATTATAATAAGATATATATATATATATATATATATATATATATGGAGAAAATTTAGAACCAAACATGGGATGTTATGATGGATGGAAATTTATATTCGATACTCAAGCATTTCGGTTTACAATTGAAACCTTCATCAGGATTGTGAAAATGAGAAGAAAAACAACGATTTATGTATAACCAATCAAATTACCAATTAAAGAGCACAGTCTGCCCTATTATTTACCCATAGCTAGAGTAGTTGGATGTATCCCTTTCCCACGGGTATTAGCGCCTCCATAATTTACCCAAATACAGAAATATAAACCCTTAAAAATTTCCTAATGACGCTAATTATTGTTTATTTCCGGTCACTCACCCCTAACGTATTAATGGTTATTACTACAAAGTGTAAATTATTTAACCAAGCTTAACTTCTGACTCTAGTAATTAATTAACTTCTCTAAGTACAATTTTTATTTATTTGCTGAACATACGGATTAGTTTTATTAAGACTTAAGGATTTAAATGATTGAAATCCAAACCGAAAAGAATTAATGTTTTCATAAAAGTTCGAGGAGGAGCAATTAAATATTAATCTTAATTTTTTATGTCAATGAAGTCCATAATTCTTTTCCCCTTCAAAATTGGGTTATTCCATGAAAATTTTCATCGACATGACTGAGAAAAAAATACCATTGATTAAAGAAATAAGAATTCGGTCGATAATCAACGCCAGATAATCAGGATTTACATTTCTGAATTTCATCTTGTACGATTTGAAAAGGTCTAACTTTTAACAAGAAGGTGTTGAAGATGATCACGGTCGTATTTTAGCGCTATTCGCAAAATTCCGTCCCAGCCTCCTGTCGTAAAAAACGCTAGGCGGTGATAGATGAAAAAACAACCCTTCCTAAATAAAATAAAAATACCGAAAAAATGTTTTGATTTTTTATTTGTAATTGATTTTCGAAAAAATTTTAAATAAAATGAAAATACCGAAAAATATTTTTTTAGCGGATTGAAGGCGTTTTTATCGACAAATTATTATTTTTTAGTGGTTTGAAGGCGTTAAAAGTAAGCCATATTTTTATCGACAAGTAAATGTAAATATTTAGCCCCCCCACCCTTAAAATATTTTAAAGAGGAAAAGGGTTAAAACATGTACATTTACTTGTCGATAAAATACTGGAGAGGGTAAAATATCGCATTAACTTTTCGGGAAAATCGCCTTAACCGCTTCACCTAGGGACTTCATTCATAGGGAGTGTTTTTTTCAGCTATCACCACCTGGCGTTTTTTTAAAGGCAGGAGGCCGGGACGTAATTCTGCGAATAGTACCAATTTTTTTTTCTGTTTTTTTTTTTTTTTTTTTTTTTAAGCAACGCAGTATTATTATATAGATTGTTTAGCGCCTTATCTGTTATTAGTTAATTTACTGCTAAATAGAAGAAGAAAATAAGCGAACGTTGTCTACATGAACACATTCACAAAAGGTAAATATCATCATCCGCCCTGGCGGCTGGGGCGTTAGAATGCTCCGACTGCACCTCTGCAGAGGGGTAAGACTCCCCCAATGGGGCACCTGTTGGCCGTGGGCGGCGACCCGTGATGCTTAAGGATAGCGCCCAGGTGGATGAGCAGTCCATGACTTGCAATACTCCACTTTGGCCCTATCTTGGGCTAGACGGCCGGTCGGAGAGGCCCCCTCCGATCAATCGGCTGGTCACGTCAAGCCCTAGCACCTATATGATTTTCCCAACCCTATTGCCCTTATGGCAAGCCCCAACCCCTTTTTTATCATATGGGTGCTAGAAGGCGGTGGCAGCGGGTCTACATGTCCTGGGAATGACGTTAAACTCTATCTGATGGTGAGGTTCCAGTTTTGGAGGTTTGGGGAATGTGGAGCACCCCTTCATCACCATTGCTCCCTGGTCCACTCTGACCCGGAGTGGTAGTACCTGTTAAGGTCCCGTCTATGGGTTAAATAGAAAAATATATTTATAAAAAAATTGTATCATCCATTAAGAATTGATTTATTTCAAAACTTTATCGGCATTAAATGACCCACTGAGGTTAATATGCCGTAAAACAAAACAAACCGAACCATATTTAAATTATCTTCTATTTTCCTTCCATTATTATATTCCATTCATCTACTTTCGTTTCACCCTTCGTCTTTCACTACATTCTACTTCTTCTTTTACCACATTCTTCTTTTTTTCTTCATCTTTCTTTTTTCTTCTTCCTTGTCTTCTTCCTTTTGTTCATCTTCTTCCTTTTGTCCCTCCTTTTCTTCTTCATCAACATCATCTTACATTCAATTCATCTTCTTTCATTCCACCATTCTTCTTCGTCTTGTTCTTTATTCTTCATCTTTCTTCTTCTTACATTTATTCTTCATCTATTCTTCTTTCTTCTTCTTCTTCTTTTCTTCTTCTTCTTCTTCTTCTTCTTCTTCTTCTTCTTCTTCTTCTCACCTTTCCTCTTCCTCTATTCTCGGTTGGTACATTACTTGTGAACGGAGTGGACTATTGTCGGTTTAGGCGATAGACCACGGAGTTATTGCTGAGGTGGCTCGCCACACCTACTGTCAGCCTCACACTTTACCGCACAGAACAAACTATGCTACTCATACGCTGAGTGAGCGGGGGCTGGATTTGAACCCGGAACCTGTTGATCCGGTTCCTTGACGGGTACTCTACCGACTGAGATAACCCGAAAGGGCCGGGTTAGCTCAGTCGGTAGAGCGTTCGGCTAGAAACCACAAGGTTCCTAGTTCGATACCGGTCCTCGCCAACTCAGCGTATGAGTAGCACAGAGATCTGTGCGGTAAAGTAAGGAGCTGATGGTAGGTGTGGCGCTCCACTTCAGATGCTAAAACAATCACCTTGGTCTAGCTCTATTGAAATGGGGATAGACTCCCTCGCTGACTGGCTGATACCGACTTTAGGCCGCCCCGACGACTTTACTTTTACTACATTACTTGTCATTTTCATCAAAGAAAATTAACAGATAAATGCATGAAAATATGTAAACAGAGTTAAATAGGCATTTACTCATTTCATCGTTTGTAGAAAGAGACGAAACTGTTAATAACATAAACGAATGCAGTAAATCTTATTATAATGGAGATTATGTGTTTGTCTGTAACCGAAACTATATCCCTACTTAAGTCACAATTCCTTTATTCATTTACATCACATTCTCCATAATTTTATTTTATTCAAACCTCAATTAATAATAAAATTGTTTTATATTATTAATACTGTTGACTATATCAACATACAAGTGACATGCAATTTTATTTATATATACAACAAAATAGCGGTTTACATTGTAAACGGAAATGCTAATTTGCATATTGATATAAAAACTTTGATTTTAATAAATATGCGCTTATCATTATTAATTTCTAATTGTTTGGTTTTATATCAATGAATATAAATTCTCTTCAATATATCTTAAAAGAAATCCATTAACATTGGATCACAGCAGCAGGGAAAATTACCATCTACATCTGTGTGTTCATGACGACGATGACGTCGCGGCTATGCAGTCCTGTTTATCTCATTATTGAACTACTTAGCTCCTGTGTGACAGGGGTCACGCTAACCAGTCTGTTGGAGGTCAGATCTTCCACGCTTGAAGGTGTGATGTTACATTTCTTCAGCGTTGTCTTAATATGGTCTTTGAACAGCTTTAAGGGGGAGGGCTCCTGTCTTCCGCGTGTCATCTGTGAGTTCACTGTAAAGTAGTTTACGGGGAAGTCTGTCTGCAGGCATGCGGATGGTGTGACCCAACGATCGTAGTTGGCGTTGCGATAGGATGGTCTTACGTATTATGATAGGATACTACGTATCATCATACTACATATTATAATAGGCACTACGTGTAATTGCCACTAAACTGACCAGTTAATTATTTCTTATTTTTATATAAATATTTTTGTTTATGAAAAATTAACTACAACCAGAGTATTCAATTTAGGGTAGTTAATAGATTTAATTATCATTTGGTGCAGACCACTAGTTTCTGCGGTCTATGAACCCTAACCGGAAAAGGGTAAAGGGAAATTTGAGTTAAAGTATTAAGTCAACTGGTCGGTCGCGGCAAGTGTTTATATTTTTTGGAGGATTTTCGAATTTCTTAAGATTATTTGCTGTATACGTCATTAAATGAATTTGTTTTTTCCTTGTACAGTTTCACGGTGTTTATTTGATAATCTTAATGGCGTCAGTAAAAGAATCATCATGCCTTCCCTTTGTTCGAAGCCAGTTGGCAGTTAAACTACGTATTATTACACTACGTATCATTAAACGATACTTCATATTATCATACTACGTATTATGAAACGATACTACGTATTATTATACTACGTATTATCATACAATACTACGTATTAATATACTACGTATTATCATAATACTACGTATTATTATACCACATATTATACGATACTACGTATTATTATACTACGTATCATTCGATACTACGTATTATTATACTACGTATCACCATACGATACTACGTATTATTATACTACGTATTATCATACGATACTACGTATTATTATACTACTTATTATTATACGATACTACGTATTATTATACTACGTATTATCATACAATACTACGTATTATCATACTACGTATTATCATACGATACTACGTATTATTATACTACTTATTATCATACGATACTACGTATTATTATACTACGTATTATCATACGATACTACGTATTATCACACGGCGTATTATCATACGATACTACGTAGTATTACACTACGTATCATAATACGATACTACATTTTATTATACTACGTATTATCATACGATACTACGTATTATTAGACTACGTATTATCATACGATACTACGTATTATCATACGATACTACGTATTATTATACTACGTATTATCATTCGATACTAGGTATTATTATACTACGTATAATAAAAAAAGTAAGTAAAGTCGTCGGGGCGGCGTAAAGTCGGTATCAGCCAGTCAGCGAGGGAGTCTATCCTCTTTTCAATAGCGCTAGACCAAGGAGATTGTTTTTGCGTCTGAGGTGGAACACCACACCTACCATCAGCTCCTTACTTTACCGCACAGATCCCTGTACTACTCATACGCTGAGTTGGCGATGACCGGTATCGAACTAGGAACCGGGTGGTTTCTAGCCGAACGCTCTACCGAGCTAACCCCCATGTATTATACGATACTACGTATTATTATACTACGTATAATAATGCGATACTACGTAATATTACATGGCCTGGGTATGACGTTAAACTGCATCTAATAGTGAAGTTCCAATTCTGGAGCTCTGGGGAGTGTGGAGTACCCCTTCATCATCATTACTCCAAGGTTCATTCTGACCCGGAGTGGTAGTACCTGTTAGGGTCACATCTATGGAGAAAATGAGTTTAAAATGAATTTGAAAGAAATTGAGATAAAAATAAATGTTGATTACCCACCAAGAATGAATAAAACAAAACGTCTTCGGCATAAACTGACCCAGCAAGGGTTGACATGCCGTAAAATCCAACCAACACGTTAACTCCGTTCCCCCATATCACGCTGTATTATGGCACCTCGTGTGGTACAGTGATTAACTAGCTAATTTAGCAGATCATCATTTGTGTGCTGATTTTTTTCTCTTGGGTGCTCCATTCTTCTGACCTTGCGCCAAACAAAGCTCATTAAATCACGCCGTATTGTCTTGTAATTACATTAAAATTTTCTTTTTTTTTCTTTTCTGATCACAGATCTATGTCGGTACCTGGTGGATGGGGGTGTCAGTAACTGAGGCTAATTTTTACCCTATCCCCGTCGTTCTTTTCTTCTCCTATATGGGTTGAATAGAAAAAATGGTTTTAAAAAACATTTTGAAAGAAATTGAAATAAATATTGAATACTCATAAAAATTAATAAAACAAAACGTATTTAGCATAAAATAACCCAACAAGAGATGACATGCCGTAAAATCAAACCAACCAACGTATTATTACGCTTACTACGATATCGCTGTCCAACACGTTAACAGGTAATTATGAACTTTAGTCGGCCAAATTCCTAGCATAAAATTGTGCGTGCGCATTATCTGAAATGAACTTAATTGTTAAGAACATATTTTATGATATTTTTGTGTTAAAGCATGCAGTTGTATTGTTTTTGAACAAGTTTCTAAGATTTGTTTATTTCGCACGGAGAGTTTCAAAATATCATAAAATGTGTTCCTAATAACAATTAAGTTAATTTCAGATAATGCGCCGCACAATTTTATGCTAGGAATTTTGCCAACTAATGTTCATAATTACCCGTTAACCAAGCCCCCATACATTTGGCCGTATTATGGCACCTCGTGAGTTGTTTTTCTCTTGGATGCTCCATTCTGATGACCTTGTGCCAAACACAGCTTATTAAATCAATACACCACGCCGCATTGTCTTGTAACTGTTTTCTTTTTTCTTTCCCTTTCTGTCTTCCATACTTTTCAGTTGTCAAAGGTTGGCAGGTGAATTTAGAATTGTTTAAGTCATTCTACGATTTCTTCAGAAAATGGTCACAGATATGTGGCGGTGGCTGGTGGAGTTGGGGTGGGGGTGTCGGTGACTGGGGGTGGGGGTGAATGTGTCTCCCTAATTTTTGCCCAATCCCCGTCGTTCTTTTCTTCACTCCCCTTTTTGCTTCTTTCGTGTCCCCTTATAATCAATCCGATCAACTTTCACTGATCTTTAGAAACGCAGTGTGGTTGGTCACATTCGCTATTTTGAGAAACTTGCTCAACAATCGAACGTTAATTAACTGACTCCACTGAAAAGCCGTAACATATTTCGTGAGTCAGAAAAAAGATTGGAACATGCACTCACAGGTGGAAGCATTATGTCTTCATATAAGGTCTATTTAGAGGGTGGACCATTCGCCTCAAAATCGCAAGGCCCTGTGTTCGATACCGGTCCTCGCCAAAATTATCGTATGAGTAATCTTATTTGTGCGTTAAAGTGTTAGAGGCGCGTGGCATAATGATTAGAGTGATAGGAAATGAACTCGTCGACCCGAGTTCAAATCCTAGACGAAACTGTTTACATTTCACATCGCGCTAATAACCTCGGGAAAGGTATGAATCCAACTATACTCCACCCAGCTTGTGGGGGAATGCCGAGGGGATCGACGCAATTTTTGTTCTTTCCCACCCATGAGCTTCGGCTTGTAGGTGGGCCCACATTAAAACGAGGCCTTGTGCCCAATCCTTACAAGTGAGGTATGAGGCAACTAACCCTCCCCCCAGCTATGGATAAATAGTAGGGCAGATTGGGCTCTTTAACCTTGGTAAGGCAACCTGTCTAGGAGAAAGAAAATCTCTGAATTCAAACCTGTTAAACTCCGCTTAAGAAATTGGCATTGTGTCACATCTTGCGCGTGCGGAGGGGTTGATAAATATATATATTTATGCGGTAAAGGGGAACTGGGGGTACGCGTGGCAATCCACCTCACCTTAACAATCTCTCTGGTCTAGAGCTAGCGAAAAAAGGATAAACTATCCAGCTGATACCACCGACTTTACTCACTACAGCACCTCCTCATCAAACAAGGGACGAAATGGAGTAAAAAAGAGGGAAAGAAGTCGCCACAGAAAAGAGAGCCAAAAGGAAGGAGAGACAACAACATCTCCAGCAAGCATCACTGTTTGTTTGCAATCACTGCACCAAAGATTGCCATTCAAAAATTGGTCTGTTCAATCATTCATGCAGTTGCAGATAAAAATAAAAAGTGAACACTACGCCATCGTCTTTAGTAGACGGAAAGATGCCAACACACACACACACACACACACACACACACACACATATATATATATATATATATATATATATATGAAGGTAGGATGGATGGGTTTAGGATCCGACGATATGCTGTAGATAAAAGGAAAGTGGGCAAGAAAGGAACAACTCAAAACAAGTCAAAGGATGAAATCATTTCGTCCGAATTCACGCGGACGTCCTCAGTCAGAATGACTTTATTAAAGCAAAGCATACGTTTAAGTACAGGTGATTTGGTGGTGGTGGGAGTAGCAGTAGCGACGTCAGGGAGGTCAAAGGGGCGAGTGTGTAGTGATGGGAGATAAGGAGGAGGGGGATTTGGGTAGTATGAGAGGTCGCTGGGTCAGTTCTGGAGGAGTAGGGAATTTTTGTTTGAAGTAAGGGGGCGGTGACAGTAGGTTGATGGGTCATATATATATATATATATATATATATATATATATATATATATTGTAATTTTGTGACAATGGGCTTCATGGTTTTACGCATTCTTTAGACAGCTTCCCCTCATAATACCGTAAAAAATATTGGTTCATCACTAACTCATCAAGTGAGCAAGTGATATATATATATATATATATATATATATATATATATATATATACAATAAGTAATCCACACACACGTTTCACGCCTCCTCGGGAGGTTATTTCTGGCCAGGAGCGAACTCTGACTGACTTTTTGCCAGCCCAATTTCTTAACCTCTCAGCCATTTGGCAGCTGATACTGGATGCTACGCAGAGGACCCCCGACAGATTTCTAGAATGATAGGGATGGTTGGTGAGAGATTGTCATGGATATCCTTGCTACTGGCGCCACATGATCATGATGATGTTATAATCTATGTAGTAAGTTTATGTGAAGAAAATCTTAAAACAAACACGGGATGTTATGGTGGATGGAGATTTATAGTTTATGTTCGAACATTTCGGTTTACAATGGAAACCTTCTTCAGGGCTACGAAATTATTTTAAAAAGAAATAAGTGTTTATGTAGACAAAAGATGATGGATTTTGTATGCGATGAGTTTGGAATTTTAAAATATTTTATCCACATAAATTCTTGTTTCTATTTTAAATAATTTCACAGACCTGAAGAAGGTTTCCATTGTAAACCGAAATGTACGACTATAAATTTCCATCTGCCATAACCTCCCGGGTCTGTATCTACATTTCCTCCACATACAGTCGGATTAATTTCCTGAACTTACTTCCATAGTAAATGTTGGAAATTTTAGATATAAGGTGTGCTCTAATTCACCACTTGGATTTATAGACTAGGCGAGATCATGTGGTCTATTCCTTAGCCAATCACTGACCATACTGCGTGGCTGATACATTTCTTAAGCACTGATTCTTTCTGAGTATACTTGTGACCATTGACGAAGGAACTTAGGATTCATTACCTGAGAGGATTACCAAAGGATTCATCATCGTGTTACATAATTATTAGATTTCTAATACTTATGTACAGTAGTGTAGAAACCAAAATGGCTGTTATAAGTTCAGCCGGCGGCCTTGAAGGATTGAATGACAAGGCTTGACCTGTCCTGATCCTCCTTCCGGTGGATACCGTGAGAATCGGTGGAGAAGACCCTCTTCCGGTTTAGATTAGAAAGGAATTTGAGTTAGGTCGGCCAAAACCACGACGGTGGTAAGTCGCGTTATGCACGCTGCCGATTCAATCTGCGCAGGTAGTCTGGTGGGGATTTCAAAATAAAATATGATCTAAGTAAATCGAAGTCTTGTGTTATTATCTAAAAACTACCAATGACACAGGGCTTCTGATAAAGAGAAATCCCCAATGGGAGACCAGACACGAAGTCCCGAAGACTAGGTCCAGGCGCTGGAAGAAGAACGTAAGATAGAAAAGATGAACAGAAGAAAAATAGAAGTAAGAAAGTAAAGAAGAAGAGTATACAACAATCGGAGGACTCTTAACCAAGGATCCAATTCCACTGGACAAGCGCTCTTGCTTGAAGGCCAGAGGATGGCCCATAAAAATTTGACAGTAAATTTATGTGTTTTGAATGAAAAGAAATATGGCGAAGTGTCTCGAAGATCAGAAAAATAAAAATAAAAATAAAAATAAAACAAAACAAACCAAAAAACAAAACGTTAACCCGTCTTAACGGACACTAATATAATAATATTACACATTTCAAATGCGCTAATATGAATAATAAATTTCGTTTCGTTTCGTTTTGTTTTACGGCATATCAACCTCAGTGGGTCATTTAATGCCGATAAAGTTTTGAAATAAATCAATTCTTAATGGATAATACAATTTTTTTATAAATACATTTTTCTATTTAACCCATTGATGGGACCCTAACAGGTACTATCACTCCGAGTCAGAGTGGACCAGGGAGCAATGGTGATGAAGGGGTGCTCCACATTCCCCAAACCTCCAGAACTGGAACCTCACCATCAGATATTTAACGTCATTCCCAGGGCATATAGACCCTCAGCCACCGCCTTCTATCACACATATGATAAAAAGGGGTTGGGGTTGACATAAGGGCAATAGGGTTGGGAAAATCATATAGGTGCTAGGGCTTGACGTGACCAGCCGATTGATCGGAGGGGGCCTCTCCGACCGCCCGTCCTGCCCAAGAAAGGGCCAAAGTGGAGTTTTGCAATATGAATAATAAAATGAAAAATAAAATATGAATTACATTTATTGAATTATCTACTTAATTCATCTATTTCAATAATATCTTTATTTATCTGATTTCAAATCCAAAACGAACAGCATTAGCGTTAAACATTAACAAGGGAATTCTTGTATGAAGTTGAATTAATTATACAATAACATCACATGTAAAAACAAATAAATAAACGAATAAAATTATAATTAATAAATTAATATTGCTAATAATTATTAAAAATAATTATAATTATTAATCAGATTTGAAAGATATGGCATACATCAAATATCAAAAATTAAAATTAAAATTACTTTGAATGCTAATGAATTCATATCAGATTAAAATCGTTTATTTATCTCATTTTATCGTAATTATATTTGACATTTCAAATACAGTGAAATTACGAATGATGAAATGCAAAATAAAATACAAATAACATTTATTGAATTATTTATTTCATAAAATTATTATTGATAATAACATAACGTTATCTTTTTCATTTAAAGTTATCTTAACACGAACACATGTGAGGCTTGTGCAGAAGACCGTATGACCTGACGCCTCCTCGTCATACAAGGAGCGAAAAGGAGTGAAAAAGAGGGGAAAGAAGCCGCCACGGAAAAGAGGGACAAGAGGAAGGAGATACAACAGCAATTCCTGCAAGCATCACTGTTTGTTTGCAGTTATTGCACCAGAGATTGCCATTCAAAAATTGGTCTGTTCAGCCACTCACGCAGATGCAGATAAACAATAATGGACACTACGCCATCGTCTCTAGTAGACGGAAGGGTGCCAATAAAGTTATCTGTAATTAAGATTAGCAAAATATACAGATTTCCTATAAGAATTTGTATTAATAACACTGGTTTACAAAAAAAGAAATTTTTGTCTGAGGCAAGAATGTGAATAGGTGTTTTTTTTACTAATTTGGGTGTGCTGAATTCAAATTTATAAACAGTTTTGCTCTATCACCTCTAGTTTTCTGTCTTTTAAATAGTCTCATTTTAGTATATACAGAGTATATACGTGCTTATTTCAACAGTTGCAGTAGCTTATTACAGATAAAACAGGATAGATAAAGAACATTGACGGAATAAATATACTTGATCTCGCCTAGTCTATAAGTCTAGGCCAGGAACTGGAGCACACCTTATATCTCCAAAAAAGGAAGCGCGTGGTGTAATGGTTAAAGTCATGGTAAATGGACTCGTCGCCCCGAGTTCAAATCCTGGATGTGGTAATTGCATTTTACTTAGCGCTAATAGCATTGGGAAAGGTATGAATCCTACTCTCTCTCCAGCTACGGATAAATAGTAGGGCAGACTGGGCTCTTTAACCTTGGTTAGGCAACCGGTATAGGAGAAGGAAAACTCTGAATTCAAACCTGTTAAACTCCGCTTATGAAATTGACCTTGTGTCACATCCTGTTCATGCGGAGGGGTTGATAAATATATATATCTCAAAAAAATCCAACAGATAATAAAGAACAATCATGCTTATGAATATAATTTGAATGATATATATATATATATATATATATATATGTAGTATAATAAAAAAAATGAACGGTTTGAAATATGACGTCAAATATTCTTTTTAATACTCACACCGTAAAAAAGAATATTTGACGTCATATTTCAAACCGTTCATTTTTTCTCTACGTTCTTTTTTCTCAGACTTCCAATTTTAAACAGACCGATAAACAAAGACTATTACTCGCCTTTCTCCTTATTCTGAGATAAAAAAATTTTTTTCTCTCACCTTCCACATACCAACAAAAGCCCTGAAGATGATCTAATTAATAGATCGAAACACTGCAGCATCGGCCAATAAACTCACCACTTAACTCATTTAAACCTGTGTTTTTTCAATTTTTTTTATTATACTACATACCGTCGGATTCACTTCCTTTTATTCACACACACACACACACACACACACACACACACACACACACATATATTATATATATATATATATATATATATATATATATTAGAATGAAATTAATACATTAAATATCAAAATTATACATAAAAGTTATGTTAATATTCATGGGTGTCATAAATTGTTAGCAGACCATGCAGCTGAGAATAAGGGCTGTTAATTTTGAGATCGGGAGTGGAAATTTACCAGTGACGGTTGTAACCCCATGACCTCTGGAAAACGCGCCATGAGAAACACGTGATTAGTTTTAGTTTTTAGATTCAGCCCGGCCGTCAAAAGGTTTAGACATGCTTTGAGAATCATGGGCTAGATAAAAGAAAAAGCTTGATCAAGTAAATTCATTTAATTGCAGTGACCAAAATCAGCCCAAAAGCAAAGCTCTTAGTAGAAGTTAGATATAAGAACCCGACAAGACGAAATGTCGACCAGAGAAGAAGAGGAAATAGAAGACAGGAACATGGCAACTGGAAGAGTAAAGATGTATGTACTTACTTAGCTTACTCTTGGGACTATAGACGGTACCCTAACAGATACTACCTTTCCGGGACGGAGCGGACCTGGGAACAATGGCAACGAATGGTGTATATATATATATATATATATATATATATATATATATACCGACCCCTCCGCACGAGCAGGATGTGACACAAGGTCAATTTCTTAAGCGGAGTTCAACAGGTTTGAATTCAGAGTTTTCCTTCTCCTAGACCGATTGCCTAACCAAGGTTAAAGAGCCCAACCTGCCCTACTATTTATCCATAGCTGGAGGGAGAGTAGAATTCATACCATTCCCAAGGGTATTAGCGCTAAGTGAAATGCAATTACCACGTCCAGGATTTGAACCATTACACCACGCGCTTCCTACATATATATATATATATATATATATATATATATATATATAAAGATAATCTAATGAGTCAGACGAACCTACTATTAGTTTCGCATAAAGCTCTTCAGGGCTAAAATCCGATTTTAGCCCTGAAGAGCTTTATGCGAAACTAATAGTATGTTCGTCTGACTCATTAGATTATCTTTATTACTTGGCTCTACTTAGGTATCGAGCACTTTTTACATATTAGCTTCTCCTAGCGGATATATGAATATATATATATATCTCTTATATACATATAAATTGTTTTTTCTTTTGGCCAAATACTGTACCGATAGATTATTTTTTGTTGGTACGAATATCTTGGTCCTTTCTTTTTTTCAAAAATTTTTTTCTTCCTGGTTGATGTTTGGTAGTATATTTTTACAATCAAACTTTCTGCTGGGTTTTTTCTCTCCGCAAGGATCTACCAACACGCTTGGTATATTAAATTATATATATTATATATATATATATATATATATATATATGTGTGTGTTGTGTGTGTGTGTGTGTGTGTATTTGGGCCGCATTTTTTCATTTACGCGGGACATGAACTTTGGTGGACTAATCCACGAGTTCCACCCAAATATTAAAAAGTTGGCCAGAAAACTTGAAAAAATCGCAAATAAAATAGTTCAACAGGAGATGTGTCTGTTGTTTAATTCAGCATATATATATATATATATATATATATATATATATATATATATACTAGTAGGACCTGTGGATATACCACAGTATAATGATTTAATTAACAACGTTTGATATGTTTACTTAAGAACTATTGCTAAATAGTTCAATATGTAAAAGGTATAATAATCTTAATTTATTTCTCTCAGTCTTTTCTTTCTTTCTTTTCATCTTTTCATTATGTTCGATTGAAACAGATTAGCATTATCGCTGCCGCCCGCTCATAGCCTCTGTCTATCTTTCCCTTACTTTCTTTCTTTCTTACAATATTTTTTTCTGTGTAGTATTCCTTTTTCTTCCGTTTCTTTTCTTGGAGGCGCGTGGGCTAGTCGGAGGCGCGTGGGCTAGTGGTTATAGTCGTGGGAAATGGACTCGTCGATTCGAGTTCAATTCCTGGACGAGGCATTTCACATAGCGCTAATACCCTTGGGAAAGGTATGAATCCATATATTCTCCCTCCAGCTATGGGTTAAATAGTAGGGCAGACTGGGCCCTTCAGCCTTGGGTAGGTAACCAGTCTAGGAGAGGGATAACTCTGAATTCAAAATTCCCTCCAGCTATGGGTTAAATAGTAGGGCAGACAGGGCCCTTCAGCCTGGGGAGGTAACCAGTCTAGGAGTGGGATAACTCTGAATTCAAAAATTCCCTCCAGCTATGGGTTAAATAGTAGGGCAGACTGGGCCCTTCAGCCTTGGGTATGTAACCAGTCTAGGAGAGGGATAACTCTGAATTCAAAATTCTCTCCAGCTATGGGTTAAATAGTAGGGCAGACTGGGCCCTTCAGCCTTGGGTAGGTAACCAGTCTAGGAGAGGGATAACTCTGAATT
>CM042168.1:4481355-4483855 GCA_023376005.1 Doryteuthis pealeii
TTGTTAGGTCAGTAAAATACGTTTATTTCTATGAGTTCGTTAGATTTGAAACCGGAGGTGGGTAGTTTTCCATAACCGTTGGGAGTTATGATTGACATTTTAGCAAGAACCAGCAACAGGTAATCAAGTAAGATCATCCCATCTCTAAAGTAACTCTCTCTCTCTCTCTCTCTCTCTCTCTCTCTCTTTCTCTCTGGTCCCCTTCGACCAATCGGCTGGTCAAGCCAAGCCCTAGCGCCTATATGATTGCCCAGACTCTATTGATCTTATGTCAATCCCCAGCCCTTTTTATCATATGGGTGCTAGAAGGCGGTGGCTGAGGTCTTGTTGACTGGGCATGATGTTAAACTCTAACTGATGGTGAGGATCCATTTTTTGGAGGTTTAGGAAATGTGAAGCACTCTTTCATCACCATTACTCCCAGGCCAATCTGACCCAGAGTGGTAGTACCTGTTAGGGTCTCATCGCTGGGTTAAATAGAAAAATGTGTTTATAGAAAAAGTGTGTATCCACTTAAGAATGAATAGATTTCAAAATTCTATCGACATTAAATGACCCTCTGAGGTTGATATGCCTTAAAACAAAATAAACCAAACCAAACCAAACCAAGTCTCTCTCTCTCTCTCTCTCTCTCTCTCTCTCTCTCTCTCTCTCTCTCTCTCTCTCTCTTTCAAGAGGGTCTTTCATCCATGTTGGCTGGGGCTTTAGAAATACCCGACTAAACCTCTACATAGGAACAAGACCTCGCTAATGGGGCTACCTGTTGGCCGTGGTTGGTGACCCATGATGCTTAAGGATGTAACCCTGGTGGTTGTACAGATCATGACATGCAACACTCCACTTTGGCTCTTACTTAGATAAACCAGGTGGTTGGAGAGGCCCCCTCAGATCAATCGGCTGGTCACGTCAATCCCTAGCACCTATATGATTGTTCTGACCCTATTGCTCGTATGACAAGCCCCAACACTTTTTATCATATGTGCTAGAAAGCAGAGGTTGAGGGTCTTTAGTATCATGGGAATATCACTAAACTTTATTATGGTGAAATTCTAGTTCTAGATTTCTGAGAAATTTGGAGTATTCGTTCATCACCATTACTCCCAGGTCGACTCTGACCCGGATGGGTAGTACCTGTTAGGGTATAATCTAGGAATTAAATAGAAAAATGAGTACTAAAACAAGTGTTTAAAAATTGAGTTAAAAAAAATTGAATACCCATCAATAATGAATAAAATAAAACATCTTCGGCATAAAATAAACCAGTAAGAGTTGACATGCCGTAAAATCCAACCAGCCAGCCATCCAACCAACCAAGCACTTTCTTTAATTCTTGAATAATCATATGGTTTTAAAATAAGTTTGGGTTATTTCATAGTAACATGAGTGACCCAGAAAAAAACAGAACCCAAATTATTATTTTCCCATTAAACTACCCTAAACCCCAACCCTAACCCTAAACCCTAACCCTAACCTTTGTTGGACTTAAACTTAAAAAAAAATTAAAATTAACAGTTTTATTACAAATTTTGTGGTTTCTGTTTTTTTCTGTGTCACCCTGTAATATTATATTACTCAACTAGGGGAGTTTAGGGTTAGGGTTAGGGTATAGGATTAGGGTTTAGGGTTAGGGTTGGGGTTAGTTTAATGGGAAAATAAATAATTTGGGTTCTGTTTTTTATGTGTCACACTGTAATATCATGTTATTCAACTAGGAAATAACCGAAGATTGTTTCACAATCTATGGTCAATCTATTGGATTCATACCTTTCCCAAGGGTATTAGCGCTATGTGAAATGCCAACAGCTTCGTTCAGGAATTGAACTCGCGTTGACGAGTCCATTTCCTACGACTCTAACCATTAGACCACGCGCCTCTATATAAAGATTAAAGAATGCATATAAATATACATTATCATTATTTTCGAAATGAAATGCCTAAGGAGAAAGAATTGTTTACCCATTTACACACTGCCTGCAAATCACTTCCACTAAAATTATTTTACAACATGCCAAAAATTTGCTCTGGAGTAATCGATGCTTACGATGTAAAGAAAACAGAAATGCTGTTCTACTTAGAGATCTTTTCGCCAATAAATTTGATTCTGCGATACTAACCAAATGATCGTACTCACAAGACCTGTATAATAATCCATTTATTACAACGTTTGATAAGCTTACTTAAGAGCTATTGAAAAACATTTCGATATGTAAAAAGTAAAATAATCTTGATTTAAATATGTCTAAGTGTGCTAATTTTATATATTTAATCAAATACGCTTATTGTATCGGCATTGCAGCCTCGGAAGACAATATAATTCTTGTGCCACTGTAGTTACAGCGACTCCTACCCTTGTGAAGTCCAATGTTCAAAAAAACAGCTTCAACCACAGATGTCGCATGTGAAGGCTGTCCCCTGCAGATGTTGATGTGCCGGTGCTTTGTTGCCGTCATTTTTGTCTGGGCCTCTTGGCTTCATGGTGTCGCGCCAGGGTGACTTCAGA
>CM042168.1:4486355-4488662 GCA_023376005.1 Doryteuthis pealeii
ATATATAGTATTTATGATTTGAAGGTAATTACAATGCGTATAAAAAATAAAAACAAAAAGATGTTATTTTTGTCTTATCGATTTCAAAGAAACTTTATCTTCAGAGACGAATATCAGAAATGTACGCGCTTAAGTTTTTTTTGCGTGATTATACTTTTTTCTTTTTTTTTTTCTCCTCTTCTTTTTTCTTTCTCCTCCCTTCCTCCTTCTTTATGCTATGAATGAAATGGACGAATAACTGTAATTTCTTATTTTTTTGAATATTTGTTGAGAACGAATGTTTAAACCCTACCTTGTAAATGTATCCAATATTGTCTCTCCTAATATATAATTAAAGATAATCTTTTATTTACTTATTTACTGGTCCATCTGATTGAATTAATACATTTTATTTTTTTACAACTGAAAAAAGAAAGAAGAAAATTAGAGAAAAAAGGGAAAGAAAAAAAAAAACAAACAAAATAAAATAAAAGCTAAGCATAAGAATTTTTCTATGTGACCGTTTTTATTTTGAATTGAACATGGCTACATTGTTGCAATATTCACCGGATGATAAACAGACAATATTGGATACATAAACAAATCGAGAAAAAGTCGTTCTTGGTATGTACATTTCAGCCTATTAGGCCTCATCAGCAGAGCTATAGACTGGGCAGTGCTTTGTGCGTGATTCGAACCCTACCTGACAGGCTGACAGGCGGACATTCTAACCATTACATTAGCTGGCTTCCCGAGAAATTCTGGTGTATATCGCACTTTTTGGGTGACTTAGGGCACGACAGTATGAACTGGTCAAACAATGTGTCTGAAATGGCGAAGGCCGACAATTTTGGGGGAGATTATGTGCTTAATCAAAGTCATACCTAATCGCCATTTCAAACACATCGTTTGACCACTTCATATATATATATATATATATATATATATATATATATATATATATATATATATAATCAATAATATATTATATATAATATATATAATATATATATATATTATAAAATGGGTACTAGAGACAACCTACTCGAGTTTCACCATAAGGATCTTCAGGGTTAAATCCACTGAATTAATCAAGACACCGATTAATAGCAGTCGATTTAACGTGCGTGGTCATTGCATTAAAATGTTCGTTTCATTTTAATGCAATGACCACACACGTGAAATCGACTGTTATTAATCGGTCTCGATTAATTCAATGGATTTAACCCTGAAGATCCTTTTGGTGAAACTCGAGTAGGTTGTCTCTTGTACCCATTATATATATATATATATATATATATATATATATATATATATCCATAATATAATATATTACTGAATATATATATATATATATATATATATATATATATATATATATTATGGACTCTCTCGTCGATTTTCGACGCATGAGGGTTCACACACACAATGAACACCCACACAATGATTTTTTTGTAGTGGTGAAGGCTTGTGTTGGACCATCCACACTTTTTGGCACAGTCGATAGGAAAGAATTGGTGCATCAAGGGTTGCCACAAACCCAATCAACGACCGACCTCAGGAATTTTGAATTCAGAGTTATCTCGCTCCTAGACTGGTTACCTACCCAAGGCTGAAGGACCCAGTCTGCCCTACTATTTAACCCATAGCTGGAGGGAGAATATATGGATTCATACCTTTCCCAAGGGTATTAGCGCTATGTGAAATGCCAACAGCTTCGTCTAGGAATTGAACTCGAATCGACGAGTCCATTTCCCACGACTCTAACTACTAGCCCACGCGCCTCATATCTTATTATAATGGAGATTGTGTGTTTTTCTGTCTGTAACCGAAACTATATTACTATTCAAGTATCAATTCCCTTAGTTATTTACGTCACCTTCTATAGGATTTTATTTTTATTTAAACCTCAATTATTAATAAAATTGTTTTACATCATTAAGACTGTTGACCATATCAACATACTAAAAACATGCAATTGTATTTATATATACAACAAAATAACAGTTTATAGTGTGAATGGGAAGGCTAATTTGCATATTGATATTAACAATCTGATTTTAATAAATATGTGCTTAGTATTATCGATTTCTAATTGTTTGGTTTTATCTTAATGAATATTATCTAAAATCTCAGGGATAAATCTTAAAGGAAATCCATTAACAAGAAAAAATAACTGTAATATTATTCTTTACTTCCTATATTAACTAAATAGTTAAATCAGGGAAAATTTAGCAATGAAAGATGGGGCGATGGAAGAGGAGTTCAGATGTGTTTACTATTGGATTCTTATCAATACCCACCAAACTAACTGGCCTTTTTTTCAGG
>CM042168.1:4488762-4508762 GCA_023376005.1 Doryteuthis pealeii
TATCTAATATAATATATATATATATAATATATATATTATAAATATATTATAAATATAATGCATAAACCTTTAGAGTTTCAATATTCATTTATCCAGGTATCTTCAGGTTTCCACTATTTTCAAGACAACCGTATTATCATATCGTTTAACGTGCGTGGTCATTGCATTAAAAGTTCGTTTCATTTTAATGCAATGACACACGTGAAATCGACTGTTATTAATCGGTGTCTCTTAATTCAGTGGATTTAACCTGAAGATCCTTATGGTGAAACTCGAGTAGATATCTCTCTGTACCCATTTTATAAATATATATATATATAATATAATATCCATAATATAATATATACTGATTATATATATATATATATTATATATATATATATATATATATTATTATGGACTCTCTTCGTCGATTTTCGACGCATGAGAGTTCACACACACAAATGAACAACCCACACAGTGATTTTTTATAGTGGTGAAGGCTTGTGTTGGACCATTCCCACACTTTTTGGCACAGTCGATAGAAAGAATTGGTGCATCAAGGTTTGCCACAAACCCAATCAAACGACCGACCTCAGGAATTTTCAATTCAGAGTTATCCCTCTCCTAGACTGGTTACCTACCCAAGGCTGAAGGGCCCAGTCTGCCCTACTATTTAACCCATAGCTGGAGGGAGAATATATGGATTCATACCTTTCCCAAGGGTATTAGCGCTATGTGAAATGCCAACAGCTTCGTCTAGGAATTGAACTCGAATCGACGAGTCCATTTCCCACGACTCTAACTACTAGCTCACGCGCCTCATATATAAGTAAAGAAATTTTGTTTTTGTTCCAGGGTCTGTTAAAGAATATAGGAAGTATTTAAACCTTTGGTATGAAACGTGACATTACCGAATAATGCAATGATAAGTGAGTAGCAGTAAACATACATTTCCACAGAGTTAAATGTATATAATTGCGTTAGAATTCATGTGATTCAACTAATGAATAAATAAAAAAAATGAAAAATAATAATTGTCACTTCCCTTATATGCTTTAAAAACAATAAATAAATCATCATTATCATCATGTCGCGCACGCAGCACGGATATCCATGACAATCTCTCGCCAACCTTCCCTATCCCTCATTGCCCCTGGGAGTTGCCTCTGTGCAGTAACCCGAATCCTCGCATAGTTGGTGAATATAGGTCCTTAGTGGGCGTCCTACGTTAGCATGTTCATGTGTTGGCTTCCACAGGAGAACGTCGCTTATGAGCTCGTCCCCGCTTCTCCAGAAGTGTCCTGCTTGTCTAGTCCGTCTCACTCGGATGGTTTGTGAGATGGGGGGCAGGTGACCATATAGTTGCTTCTTTGTGGGGTGCTGCTTCCACGACTTGTTCAGGACTGCACACAACACACACACACACACACACACACACACACACATATATATATATATATAGAGTCAGATTTTAGCCCTGAAGAGCTTTATGCGAAACTAATAGTAGGTTCGTCTGACTCAGTAGATATCCTTATTACTTGGCTCTACTTAGGTATCGAGCACTTTTTACAAATTAGCTTCTCCTAGCGGTTATATGAATATATATATATCTTATATACATATATATACATATAAATTGTTTTTTCTTTTGGCCAAATACTGTACCAATAGATTATTTTTTGTTGGTACGAATATCTTGGTCTTTTCTTTTTTTCAAAAATTTTTTTCTTCCTGGTTGATGTTTGGTAGTATATTTTTACAATCAAACTCTCTGCCGGGTTTTTTCTCTCCGCAAGGATCTACCAACACGCTTAGTATATTAAATTATATATATATATATAGATAGATAGATAGATAGATAGATAGATAATAATATTTATAATATAATATATTATTGAGTATATATATATATATATATATATATATATATATTATATATTGATATTTATATTTATATTTTTGCTTGAAGGCAATTACAATGCGCATATCGCATAAAATTCGATAATTATAGAAGATAATAATGACAAGTGAATTTTGCAAAGAATAACTCTGTGTGTAGAATATCGTACAGATTGTTTCAACTTTATCATCAGCGATATATACTAACGATTTCCCTCCGACAGAAATCGAAACCGGGACTTCAGCAGGATAGTCAGAAACTATATATATATATATATATATATATATATATATATATATATATGGAATTAGAAATGGAAGAAATTCCGTTTTACTTAGAGATCTTTTTCATCGTTAAATTTCGTGCTGCGATTGTAATAATCAAATGATCGTTTCTTATTCTAAATGTTATTGTGAGAGATTGCGTGTGTTCAAACACGCACATTTCCCATGAGAAGAAGAAGAAGATTCTCGGTGGTTCGTGACCACAACGACGGGAAAGGTGAAAGCATAAACAGCTGAACAATTCAGAAAGAAAGAAAAAAAAAACACACACGGGAAATTCTTGCAAACCAACAACATGAATATGAATAGCACGGCTTTCAATATGCTCTCTTTTCTGTCGTTTGTCTCTCTTCATTCCATGGCGCGCGTTCTAATAGTGCAGGTGACCGTTCCAACCCCCTTCCCCCTCAATCCCCCTCCCCCCTCAATCCCCCTCCCCTATTGATGACGTAGAGATTAGGGATCCTTACCCTTTTGAAAGTGCTCGAGTATTCCCAGGAAGAAGGAGGGGGGCGCCGGCAAATGTTTCGTCTCTTTTCTTTGTTTTTATTCGTTTTATCTTTTGTGCGAAACCTTCTGAATTTCGTCAAGGATTGGTGGGAAACGTGCTTACGTCATATAATTTCGAGCCAATCGGAAGAGAGGATAAGCAAAGATATTCTTTTTAAAGCTGAAAATATGTTTCTCCTTCCAAAACGTGAATTCCATTGCTTCAATATTGCCAGATTTAACCAAAACAACAACATTGATGAAGATGATGATGATGATAATAATAATAATAATAATAATAATAATAATAATAATAATAATAATAATAATACACGACTGGGTTGGGAAGGTGATCCACTGGGAATTATGCATAAAATTAAATTTTGACCATACAACAAAATGGTATATGCATAAACCAGAATCTGTTCTTGAGAACGAAACGCATAAAATTATCTGGGACTTTGAAATAAAAACGGATCACCTTATCCCAGCAAGAAGACCAGACCTAGTGTTGATAAACAAAAAAGAAAGAACTTGTCAACTGGTGGATTTTGCAGTTCCAGCAGATCACAGGGTGAAGCTAAAGGAAAATCAAACAATGGACAAATACCTAGACCTTGCCTGAGAACTGAAAAAGTTATGGAATATGAAAGTGAAAGTGATACCAATTGTAGTTGGTGAACTTGGAACGGTCCCAAAAGGATTAGAAAAGGGTTTGGAAAGTTTGGAAATCAGAGGAAGGATTGAAACCATTCAGAACACTGTACTGCTGCAATCTGCCAAATACTCAGAAGAGTCCTGGAGACCTGAGTTGACTTGCTGTCACTCAGACTCCAGTGAAAGACCATCAGCTAATGCTGATGTGAAAACTCAAAAGGAGGAAAATAATAATAATAATAATAATAATAATAATAATAATAATAATAATAATAATAATAGCATTGCTTGAATCGGCTGGAATACTCAGAAGAGTCCTGGGGACCTGAGAAGACATATTGTCACTCCGACTTTAGTGAAAAACCATCTGTTAACGCTAGTATGAAAAACTCACTAGGCGTGAAATTAATAATTTTATTATAATGGAAATTATGTGTCTGTCTGTAACCGAAACTACGTCACCGCCGATGTCACAATTCCCTTAGTTATTTATGTTATATTCTCAATGATTATTAAATAATCATTATTCAATTTTAATTAGCAGATCATTTATCAACGACACGTCAATTAAATTCTAGCTGCCTCAAAACAACCCGTGTTATTAATACGTTTAAAATTATGCAAGTTGTTTTATACATCACTATGAAATGAAGGTTTTCATAGTATATGGAGTGGATAATATGCATACTGGTTTTAATAAAACTGGGTTTAATAAATAATTACTTGGTGTTATTGATTTCTAATATTATTGTTTCATTCTCAAACGTATTGAAACCTTCTCAATAAATAATTACTTGTGTAATTGATTTTCAATATTATTGTTCATTCTCAAACGTATTAAAAACAATTTCTAATGAAACCGTTCTCAATAAATAATTACTTGTGTAATGATTTCTAATATTATTGTTTCATTCTCAAACGTATTAAAACAATTTCTAATGAAACCGTTCTCAATAAATAATTACTTGGTGTAATTGATTTCTAATATTATTGTTTCATTCTCAAACGTATTAAAACAATTTCTAATGAAACCGTTCTCAATAAATAATTACTTGGTGTAATTGATTTCTAATATTATTGTTTCATTCTCAAAACGTATTAAAAACAATTTCTAATGAAACCGTTCTCAATGGTGTAATTGATTTCTAATATTATTGTTCATTCTCAACGTATAAAACAATTAATGAAATACTTGGTGTAATTGATTTCTAATATTATTGTTTCATTCTCAAACGTATTAAAAACAATTTCTAATGAAACCGTTCTCAATAAATAATTACTGGTGTGTAATTGATTTCTAATATTATTGTTTCATTCTCAAACGTATTAAAAACAATTTCTAATGAAACCGTTCTCAATAAATAATTACTTGGTGTAATTGATTTCTAATATTATTGTTTTATTCTCAAACATATTAAAATCAACCCTATGTTTAATTTTATGTTGAAATGTTGATAAGCCTATCATGTAGAGCAATCTACACAATGATAATGATTAGAAGACAAAAAGGAGGAATAGAGTGGAAAAAGTTGTTTTATTAATATAAAACTAGGGCCCTTTCGTCCGGCGCTTTTCAAGTTTTACACCCGGAAACGATTAAAAGTCAAATAGTAAATTAAATAAGTCGGGAATGTATAATGGATATGGAATTAGGTTAGACAAGAGGGGGGGCGAAAAAGAAATTAATGAAAAAAAATTTCAAATATATATGAAGCGTTGCAGTGTTGGGTGTTTCAGTGGTACAATAGACCGAAATTTTGTGACAGCATTGATCTTTTCCTCTAAACTTTAGAATGAATATTTTTCATGTCTTTAAGGAAATGAATTTTACTTTTTCTATGTTTGCATACAATTGTGCAATAATTTCAATCAAAATAAATATAAAATTATCACAATTTCAGTTTTCTTTACATCGTGAACATCGATTACTACAGATTGCAAATTTTTGGCATCTTGTAAAATAATTTTAGTGGAAGTGATTTTCAGGTAGTGTGTAAATGGGTAAAGAACTCTTTCTCATTCTTAGGCATTTCATTTCGAAAATAATGATAATGTATATTTAGATGCATTCTTTATTCTTTATATAGAGGCGCGTGGTCCAATGGTTAGAATCGTAGGAAATGGACTCGTCAACGCGAGTTCAATTCCTGGACGAAGCTGTTGGCATTTCACATAGCGCTAATACCCTTGGGAAAGGTATGAATCCAATTCTCCCTATAGCTATGGGTAAATAGCAGCATAGACTGGACTCTTTAACCATGGCTATGTAACCAGTCTAGGAGAAGGAAAACTCTGAATTCAAACCTGTTAAACTCCGCTTAAAGAAATTAACCTTGTGTCGCATCCTGCTCGTGCGGAGGGGTTGGTATATATATATATATATGGATTCTTAATTTCGTTAATCTTTCTAGTTTAATACAAGATTTTATCAGATTAACATCAAGATAGTTCCACCCAGGGTGTGGATATTTTTGCTAAAAATAATTTTTATTTTGGGGGTAACATTATCAAAAACAAAAAACAAAAAACAAAACAAAAAATAAAAAAAAAAAATCAAAAACAAAATAACAAAACACAACAAAACCGAAACAAAAAATTACAAAAAAGCTATTGTTAGATATATAATTTATCATCAAAGTCTGTTAGATTAAAATTTTGTAACCAAAACTAAAAAACACACACACACACACACACACACCACACACACATAAATATGTATATATATATATTAGCTTTACTGCAGCAAGTTTGCATAAAAAATACTCAATGGTATTATTACAGATGAGGTATAAAACCGAAAAAAATATTATAACAGAATTCCATTATGAAACTTTAAGTGACGGAATTCTTGTATTCAAAAGTATTTTTCTTAGGTCATATGTATATATATATATATATATATATATATATTATATATATATATATATATATATATATATATATATATATTCCTGAAGAGCATTAAGCGAAACTTTTAGTAGGTTGTCTTACTCATTAGATTTATATATATATATATATATATATATATATATATATATATATATATATGGAAATTCGATGAGGAAATTAATCCGACAATATGTGAAGAAATATTTTTAAAAAATATAACAGACACAGGCTGTTACGATCAAAGTAAAACAATTTATATGTCTATACTTGAGTATTTTGGTTTATTTCGATTGCATTGTCCTGATGATGGTTTATCATAAACCGAAATACTTAAGTATAGACATATAACATTTTTCCTTTGATCGTAACATCCTGTGTCTGTTATATTTTTGAACAAAATTTCTTCACACACGCATATATATATATATATATGTGTGCATGTATGTGCGCGTGTGCGTAAATTATTTTCTAAATAATTTATAACATACAAACTATCTTCCAATAAAAGTCAAGCGATTTTACTGCCTGAATCGGCAAACAACAATGAGTATAAATATCTCGATAGTTAAGTATCCC
This sequence comes from Doryteuthis pealeii, assembly GCA_023376005.1. Classification (NCBI taxonomy): domain Eukaryota; kingdom Metazoa; phylum Mollusca; class Cephalopoda; order Myopsida; family Loliginidae; genus Doryteuthis; species Doryteuthis pealeii. The sequence continues at coordinate 4,495,540 of CM042168.1, forward strand.
CTAGACTATTAATTCAGACACAATTAGTAAGTCTACAGTATTTCTTAAATATTATTCTATTTCAAGACATTCATGGTTTAAAAAAATGACAGCAGTTTTATTTTCTCATTTTTATAACACATATATTCAAAGTATACGCGAAACTCTTACACCATCAAAAAGATCTTTATATATACTAGCAAATATATGCACCCTCCTGTTGCTAGTATTAAAGTTTCAATGCAATAAAAGTAAAAAGTAAAGTAAAGTCAACGGGGCGGCCTAAAGTCGGTATCAGCCAGTCAGCGAGGGAGTCTATCCCCTTTTCAATAGCGCTAGACCAAGGAGATTGTTTTTAGCATCTGAGGTGGAGCGCCACACCTACCATCAGCTCCTTACTTTACCGCACAGATCCCTATGCTACTCATACGCTGAGTTGGCGGGGACCAGTATCGAACTAGGAACCTTGTGGTTTCTAGCCGAACGCTCTACCGACTGAGCTAACCCGGCCCCATCAATGCAATAAAATATCATATTAAATTAGAAAGACTAATGAAATTAAATAAGAATGCAGATAAAGATTTGAAACAGCGTGGGAGTATAATCGAAAAATAGAACAGCTCCCCTCTTTCATTGGTAAATTTTCCTAATTTAACTATTTAGTTAAAATAGGAAATAAAGAATAAAATTACAGTTATTTATTCTTGTTAATGGATTTCTTTTAAGATTTATCCCCGAGATTTTTGCTTATGTTCATCAAGATAAAACCAAACAATTAGAAATCAATAATACTAAGCAGATATTTATTAAAATCAAATTTTTAATATCAATATGCAAATTAGCCTTCCCGTTCACACTGTAAACCGCTATTTTGTTGTATATATAAATACAATTGCATGTTCTCTGTATGTAGACCTGGTCAACACCGGGGGTCCAGTGGCTTCGACCCTGGATCTTTACAAGTTAATAGCGTCGATCCCAGGGGGCCATCCCCCCAGGCAACACCTGCCCCCTTGATTTAAAGGGGCAGGGCTGGGTTTATTGCCCAGTGCCTGAGGCGCCCCCCTTGAGGGGGAATGCCGACGGGATCGACGCAATTTTTCACCTGCCACTCCATGAGCTTCGGCTTGTGGGTGGTCCCACGTTAATAGGGACTTTGTGCCTGACCCGTACAAGTGGGGTACGCGGTAAATACTATGTAGATATGGTCAACAGTCTTAATGATATAAAACAATTTTATTAATAATTGAAGTTTAAATAAAAATAAAATCATTGAGAATGTGACATAAATAACTACAGGCAATTGTGAGTTGAGTAGTAATATAGTTTCGGTTACAGACAGAAAAACATACAATCTCCATTATAATATATATATATATATATATATATATATATATATATATATATATCTTTAAAAGAAAGGAAAAACTCAACACCGTTATTCCATAATAAATTTATTTCCACCAAAATTGGGGCCTTTATAAATCTAAGTTGATTTAACAAAGCTCCGCAAAATCAAGTCTCATCAGACGGATAATCATCAATAATTTGAATTGCATAACAGAAAAATTTTCCTGAATGTAAAATCTTTTTCCCTCTTGATATTAACGTTGAGCTCTCTGTAGTGATTTAAAGATTCACTGTATTTATACATACTGGATCATACAATAATAATACAGTGTGTCTTAGAAATCACATATAGAATCATCCCTTGCTACCAAGTTTTAGATCTCTCTCTCTCTCTCTCTCTCTCTCTCTCTCTCTCTATATATATATATATATATATATTATATATATATATATATATTATAAAATGGGTACAAGAGATAACCTACTCGTGTTTCACCATAAGGATCTTCAGGGTTACATCCACTGAATTAATCGAGACACCGATTAATAGCAGTCGATTTCACGTGTGTGGCCATTGTAATAACCACACACGTGAAATCGACTGCGATTAATCGGTGTCTCGATTAATTAAGTGTATTTAACCCTGAAGTTCCTTATGGTGAAACTCGAGTAGGTTATCTCTTGTACCCATTTTATAATAAATTTGCTCTACTCAGTATTGAGCACTTTGTATTTGTTATATCGCTGACTTACCCCCTGAATTCCATACTTACTCAACATCGTGACCAAATTCACCGGTAAGTCAACTTTTCCTTTATATATATATATATATATATATATATATATATATATATGAATAATTTCATAAATAACTTCTCAGAGAAGACTGCCTGTGGAACATATTAAATGGCATTATCAGCAAAATGATTTGCCATACTAGAAACTATTTTTAAATATTTTGAAAAGAAAGTCAACAATAATGACTTTCGGGAAAGAAAAGAATTTTCACTCGAGAAAAATAAAGTAAAAATTCTATTTTCATATTCGACACAGTCTGCGGCAAATCGCGGGAGAAATTAAAGCGAACGAAAAAAATGTTTGATGCTTTTATCGAATGTGGCTTGAAGCAACATCCACGGCACGTGGCATAGACATCGTGACGCCTATTATTGTCGAGGGGATGTTGAAAGGCGCCGAAGATAATTATGCCCTTCTAAGGTGAAAATGAAAAAAAAAGAATTTACTGAATTTATTACTTTAAATTTATAATCTTAAAAAATTATAAGACTCTTTATATCTAATGATTAACTTTCGTAATTTTATTCTGCGAGGCTGCATAGATACGACAAAACTTGACCCCTCAGCCGGCACACACATACACAGAACTTGCACACTGACACACACACACACACACACACACATGCACCCACGCACACACACACACATATAAAATATATACACACACGCGCAACCACACACACACAGACACAAAACACCTAAAAATGCTCATTGTCATTTTTCGACACACACACACACACACACACACACACACACACACACACACACTCACACCATAAAAGAATATTTGACGTCATATTTCAAACCGTCCACCTTTCCAGCGTTCTTTCTTCAAACTTCAAATTTTGAACAGATTGATAAACAAGGAGTATCGCTGTTTTTCTCGTTATTCTGTGATAAAATTTTTACTTTTCCTTATATCAACAAATGCTCTGAAGAAGATCTACTTAAGAGATCGAAACACTGCAGCGTCGGCTAATAAACTTACCACTCATTTTATTCAAATTTCTTACTATACTACATACCGTCGGATTCACTTCCGTCTCTTCATATATATATATATATATATGAGGAAAAAATGAGTAAAGAAAAGAAATGTAGATGGATAAAAATGAATTTTATCGATATCACTTTTAATCGATATCACTTACACATGTGTTTCGGTCTGTTTATCAAAATGTATACGGATTTACGTTATTATTATTATTAAAATAATCAGATGGAGTTGAAATGATGATGATGATAATAATAGGAAAAATGCATAAAATGTTGCGTACACAGATTTTGCCGACCTTCATCAGAGTGTTATTTTTATTTAAAAAAAATAATTACTAACAATATAAACGTACTTCCTATGTATAGAGTCAAGTTTGAGAGACTTACAGTGTGATGGAGAGGAAATTTGAGGATATCTGGTATCTTCTGTTTTAGTTAATTCTCAGAGATGATATCTGGTCGACTGCTCCTGGAACTGGTCCGAAAATGTCTAGATGATCTTTGTGCAAACACCTCTGGTCGTCGTATCATTTGATCGATATGTCAATAACTGAAAAGCTATTCCTCACTTAACTCCACATATAGAACTAAACGTATTTTAATGAACTAAGAATATAAAGGTCATCATTTACCAAGTTATGGGTTAAATCGTATCACTACTACTCTTCTACAAGGATGGCTTTGGCATTAAATAACCCATGAAGGTTGATATGCCATGAAAAAAAATGCAAACAAAAAAAAAACAAGCCTTCTATACTCTTGGGAAAGGTATTAACGCCCTCATCCCCCAGCTATTGGTTAAATAGTACCACTACTGTTTTTCTACAAGGATGGCTTTCGCATTAAATAACCCATGAAGGTTGATGTGCTATTACACAAACCAAATCAAAACTTTCAAACTCTTGGGAAAGGTATTAACGCCTTCATCCCCCCAGCTATGGGTTAAATCGTACCACTACTGTTATTCTACAATGATGGTTTTGGCATTAAATAACCCATGAAGGTTGATACGCAATGAAACAAAGAAGGCATACCAAAAAACAAAAACAAAACAAGCCTTTCAGACTCTTGGGAAAGGTATTAACGCCCTCATCCCCCAGCTATTGGTTAAATAGTACCACTACTGTTCTTCTACAAGGATGGCTTTTCGCATTAAATAACCCATGAAGGTTGATGTGCTATTACACAAACCAAATCAAAACTTTCAAACTCTTGGGAAAGGTATTAACGCTTTCATCCCCCCAGCTATTGGTTAAATCGTACCACTACTGTTCTTCTACAAGGATGGCTTTGGCATTGAATTATCCACGAAGGTTGATATGATATCAAACAAAGAAACCAAACGAAACCTTTGTCCTTCTCGCAACATTTCAGCGTGTGTGCCAATACACGAATACGCGTGCACTTAATTGATTGTGAGCACCTGTGCACACACGCACATTGACAAGCGCTCATGAGTAAAAAAGAGAAGTTTAATAATATAGGCAGCGAAATGCCTCAAGGAATAGAAAACAGCAAAACTATCTTCTTCTTCTTCTTCTTCTTCTTCTTCTTCTTCTTCTTCTTCTTCTTCTTCTTCTTCTTCTAATGACATTCTTCTTCTTCTTTTCTTCTTCTTCTAATGACATTCTTCTTCTTCTTCTTCTTCTTCTTCTTCTTCTTCTTTTTCTTCTTTTTCTTCTTCTTCTAATGACATTCTTCTTCTTCTTTTCTTCTTTTCTTCTTCTTCTAATGACATTCTCTTCTTCTTCTTCTTCTTCTTCTTCTTCTTCTTCTTCTTCTTCTAATGACGTTCTTCTTCTTCTTCTTCTTCTTCTTCTTCTTCTTCTTCTTTCTTTCTTTCTTCTTTCTTTCTTTCTTTCTTTTGAGCTTTACTTTTTCTTTTTTAATGTTTCCATTTCTTTTTCCCTTTCTTTCTATCTATCTTTCTTTCAATCTATCTATCTTTGTTTTTTTTAATGCCTTGTTCTTTCTTCTTTCTTTCTTTCTTTCTTTCTCTTTCCTTCTCTTTTCCTTTTCTTTCTTTTACATATCGTTGTTTGCTTGTTTCAACCTTTTTTTCTTTCTTTTTTATCAATTTCAAATTTCCTTTTTTCATTTTTCTCTTCCTTCAATGTTTTTTCTTTTGAATCAACTTCTTTCTTTCTTTCTTTCTTCTTTTCTTTCTTCTATTATTCATTCATTTACTTTTCGTTATTTCTCCCATATATTCTTTTTCACCAATTATTCATTTCTTGTTCTTGTTCTTGTTTTTTTTCTTCTTGTTCTTCTTGTTCTTGTTTCTTTCTTTATTTCTTCTTCTTCTTCTTCTTCTTCTTCTTCTTCTTCTTCTTCTTCTTCTTCTTCTTCTTCTTCTTCTTCTTCTTCTCGCCCCTCTTGTTGTTGTTGTTCTTCTTCTTCTTGTTCTTCTTTTTCTTCTTCTTCTCGCCCCTCTTCTTCTTCTTCTTCTTCTTCTTCTCATTATTATTATTATTATTATTATTATTATTATTATTATTATCAATAATAATATAATAATAATAATAATGTGCGATGAGGGTGATGCATCTTGAAAAGAAGCTGCAAAATTCCCCTAAGGCAGACTATTTTTCCCTTAAACCTGCTCTCGGTTTATTAAGGGCAGGAATCCATAATGGCGGAGATCGTGATTTCCTTCGTAAACATCAAAGGCGTTTTCCATTCCCATCGAAATGCAATCATGCCATCATTTCAATTAGAGTTATCTCCCCCTGGCTTTTTGCCAGAATTTGGGCCGACGGGAAAAAAAATGAACAACAGTGCAACAATTTAAGGAACTTGGAAAAATGTCCGTTTATTGTTTCTTTTGGGATTTTTCAAAAGAAAATTTGTTTAACTTAATTGACATTCTTTGCTATCTCAATGTGTCTGTCTGTCTGTCTGTCTGAGTGTCTCACTATCTCTCTTCTCTCTCTCTCCACTCTCTCTCACTCTCGCTCTTTCTGTCTGTCTATCTGTCTGTCTGTCTGAGAGTCTCACTCTGTCTTTCCCTCTCTGTCTCTCTGTCTCTTTCTGTCTTTGTCTTCACTGTCTGTCATGCGTTCTCTCTCTCTCTTCTCTCTCCTTCTCCCTCTTTCTGTCTGTCTGTCTCTGTCTCTTCATATCCCTGTTTCACTGTCTTTGTCTTTCTGTTTCTGTCTCTCTTTCTCCCCCTCTCTCTCTCTCTCTGTCCCTGTCTCTCTCTGTCTCTCTTTCTCTCTGTCTCTTTCTTTCTTCTTTCTCTCTCTCTTCTCGCTCTCTCTCTGTGTCTGTCGTCTTTATGTCTCTCTGTATATATTCGTCTGTTCATCACTCTCTCTCTCTCTCTCTCTCTCTCTCTCTTCTCTCTCAATATATATATATATATATATATATATATATATATTTGTGTGCTTGTGTATGTGTGTATGTATCTCACTAAGGTCCTATCTATTTATCTATTTATCTAGCCAATCTGTTCCTATCTATCTATCTATCTATCTATCTATCTATCTATCTATGTCAGTCAATTCATATCAATCTATCTATCTATCTATCTATATCATCGAGTTCCCATCTATCCATCTATCTATCTATTTATCAGTCTATGTATCTGTATCTATCAATCAATCTATCTAGCCAATCTGTTCCTATCTATCTATCTATCTATCTATGTCAGCCAATTCATATCTATCTATCTAGCTCATCTATCTCATCGAGTCCCCATCTATCTATCAATCTATCTATCTATCTATCTATCTATCAGTCTTTTAATCTATGTATCTATGTATCTATCAATCAATCTATCTAGCCAATCTGTTCCATCTATCTATCTATCTATCTATCTATCTATCTATCTATCTATGTCAGCCAATTCATATCTATCTATCTAGCTCATCAATCTCATCGAGTTCCCATCTATCTATCTATCTATCTATCTATCTATCAGTCTTTTAATCTGTGTATCTATCAATCAATCTATCTCACCAATCTGTTCCTATCTATCTATCTATCAATCTATCTATCTATCTGTCTAGTTTGAAATGACTGTTCGAAAATGTGATCATAACGTACAAATCCTTCAGTCATGTCCTCAGTCATGTCCAGACGAGGAAAACTCTACTTGTACAACATCATGGCTTGATGGCACAGAGGAGGAAACATTTTGGGAATATTTGGAAAAATGTATACATTCCTCTCCTTCATCAGGAATATAGGAAATAGAGACACGTGATGAAATGGTTTGAGTCATAGGAAATGCACTCGTCGACCCGTGTTCAAATCTTGGACGAGACCTGTTAGGGTTTCATTTAGCGCTAATACCCTGGGCGAAAGTATGCATTCAGCTACCATCCCTCCAGCTATGGAATGATATTTCTTTATGTCTGTCTGTCTATCTGTCTGTCTGTCTATCTCTCCTCTTTCTGTCTGTAGGTATCTGTCTGTCTGTCTGTCTCTCTCTCTCTTTCTGGTCTGCCTTCTATCTGTCTGTCTGCTGTCCATCTCTCTCTCTCTCTCTCTCTCCCCTCTTCTTCTGTCGCATCTGTCTGTCCATCTCTCTCTCTCTCTCCTCCCTCTGTCTGTCTGTTGTCTGTTTTCCTCTTCCTCTTTCTGTCTGCCTGTCTATCTGTCTGTCTTCTGTCCATCTCTCTCTCTTCTTTCTGTCTGTCTGTCATCCTCTTCTCTCTCTCCCTCTTTTTTCTGTCTGTTATCGTCTGTCCATCTCTCTCCTCTCTCTCTCTCCCTCTGTCTGTCTGTCCTGTTGTCTCTCTCCCTCTTTCTTTCCTGCTGTCTATCTGTCTGTCTGTCTGTCCATCCTCTCTCATCTCTCTCTTTCTGTCTGTCTGTCCTCTCTCTCTCTCTTCTCTCCCCTCTTTCTTTCTGTCCTGTCTATCTGTCTGTCCATCTCTCCTCTCTCTCTCTCTTCCTCTGTCTGTCCTTCTGTCTGTCTGTCTCTCTCTCTCTCCTCTTTCCTGTTGTTGTCTGTCTCTCTCGGACAACTCGGGTTCTTTAACCTAGATGGGTGATCAGTTCGGGAAGGACAACTCTGAATTCAACCCTGTTATAACCATCTGCTTGATGTAGACCTTGTTCACATCCCTGTTCGTGCTGTGGGGTTGAATAATATATGTACGAAATATGGTAGGATACTATTTTTTAAAAAATATGTGAAAAAATGTCGATAATTTTCAGAAACTCTTAGTATTCTTTATAAGCAATGACCGTCTGTTGTTATCGTAAAATACATACACCGATGTATGTATTTATCAGTCAAAATACCGCTCCTTAATGGCAGCTGTCGACGGCCGAGAGGTTAAGAAACCGGACTGATGAAAATTCAGACGGGTCCCACTCCTGGTCAGAAGTAGTTCCTGTGTCAAGCCACACTGATGAGACGTGATACGTCGAAACATAGGGTCTGTGGATTACTATATATATATATTATATATAATAATATATATATATATATATATTATAAAAATAAGGTCCGCAAAATGGATTATGGTTTTAGAAAAAATTATTTTATCTTACATATGCGACACGTGTTTTAGATCTTCTGATATCTTCTTCAGGCTTTGATCAATAATATGAAACTGAAATAATATGAAAATTTTCATATGATTGATCAAGGCCTGAAGAAGATACCATAAGATCTGAAACACGTGTCGCATATGTAAGATAAAAATAATAATTCTTTTTCTAAAAACATAATCCATTTTCCGGACCTTCTTTTTTTTATAAAATATTGAATTTTCTCCCGTTGAAACCAGACCCAACATTTTATATATATTATATTATATATATATAATATATATATTAGGTAAAACAATGATTAACTCGTTGATCTCCCCTGATGATCGTCCCACGTACACATTATTTATTTGTTTTCGTTTGTATTATTATCTTAGCATCTTATAGTACATTTTATCTTCTTGTGTCTCTTCTCTCTTATCCGGGCATTTTTTGCTATCTCTTCTATGTTGAGCTGATCCCTTCTCTGTTCTTCAGGTCTGCCTCTTGGGGCTTCTTCATCTCTGTGTCCGTGGTTGTTTTTAATAACGAATACAAAGATACGGATATTTTTCTTAGACGTCTTCAGGTTGACCATCACACGTGGGAGAAATATCCATCTTGGAGAGACATCTCTGATTCCTTCATTAACCAATCTTTGAATAAGACTTAAAAACTAAAAAAAAATCGTCTGTTGTATCATTCTTTGAGTCTGTTATCTTGATATTTTTATCGGTTCTGCTCGGACCATCATCGCCATCATGGTTGGTGGGTAGTGGGGGTTGGGGGGAGGAGAGTAAATAACAAAGGTTACAGATATGATTATTTAGCAAGTCTAGATTTTGGCGTCCCTTTCCGTATGTGTGTGTCTGTGTGTGTGTGTGTGTGTGTGTGTGTAGAGAGAGAAGAGAGAGAGAGAGGAAGAAGAGGAGAGAGAGAGAAAGAGGACCCCCCCACACGCCACACACACATAAGAGGGAGAGAGAAGAGAGACGACCAATCAACACACCACACAGCCACACATAACACTACGGTGCGCGCACACAAGCCACAGAATCAACACACACGGCAGATAAAGAGGAGAAAGAGAGAGAGAGAGAGAGAGAGAGAGAGAGAGAGAGAAGAGAAAAACCACATACTGAGACACAGGCAGAGAGGGAGAGGAAACACATAACAGCACCAAGAGAAGACAGAAAGAAACAACAGAGAGAGAGAGAGAGAGAGAGAGAGAGAGAGAGAGAGAATACACAAGAGGAGGGAGAAGGAGAAGAGAGAGAGGTACACAACAACACACAGCCACACACACACAATTATTACATATAGTCACTACATTTCTGTGTATTCTCCTCTTTATCTCTCTTTTCTCTCCTCTCTCTGGTGGTGTGTGTGTGTGTACAGTGTGTTGGTCTCTCTCCTCATCTCCTCTCTTCTCTTCCTCCTCCCTCACTCACTCCTCCTCGTCTTCTCGTGTAATTACCTCATCCCCCCTCANGTGTATGCTCTCTCCCCTCTCTCTCTCTCTCTCCCTCTCTGTGTAATCTCTCTCTCTCTCTCTCTCTCTCTCTCTCTGTGTGTGTGTGTGTGTGTGTGGTGTGGCTGGTGTGTGTGTGTATCTCTCTCCTCTCTCTCTCTCTCCTCCTCTCACCTCTTCCTCCTCCTGTGTGTGTGTTTTGGCTGTGTGTGTGTTATCTCTCTTTCCTCTCTCTCTCCTCTCTCTCTCTCTCTTCTCTGTGTATCTCCTCTCTTCTCTCTCCTCTCTCTCTCTCTCTCTCTGTGGTGTTTGTGTGTGTGGTGTGGGCTGTGTGGTGTGTGATCTCTCGTCTCTCTCTCTCTCCTCTCTCTCCTCTGTGTATTCTCTCTCCTCTCTCTCTCTCTCTCTTCTCTCATGTGTCTCTGTGTCTCTGTGTGTGTATGTGTGTTTTCTCTCTCCCTCTCTGTCTCTGTGTCTCAGTAATATGTGTTTTCTCTCTCTCTCTCTCTCTCTCTCTCTCTCTCTCTTCCTCTCTCTTCTTCTCTCTTATCTGTGTGTGTTGTGTGTGTGGCTGTTGCGTGTGTATGTGTGGCTGTGTGTGTGTGTGTGGTCTTCTGCTCATCTCCTCTCCCTCCCCTCTATGTGTGTTTGTTCCTGTGTGTGGGTCTCTCTCTCTCTCTCTCTCTCTCTCTCTCTTCGTCTCTCTCTCTCTCTTCCCCTCCTCCCGCGGTCTCTCTTCTCCCCTCCCCATCCTTCTCCCCTTCCCCCCGTCCTACTTCCTCCTCATTCCCTCCCCTCTCCCTTTCTCTCCCTCCTCTCTCCCCCCCCCTCTTTCCCTCCCCTCCCCTCTCCTCCACCTCTTCTCTTCTCTTCTCACACACACAGCACACACACACACTCACACCGCACACACATAACGAAAGGAAAACTAGACTGCTAAATATCTTCTTTAACCTTTTTGTTATTACTCTCCTCCCCCTAACCCCACTACCCACCACCATGATGGCGATGAGTCGACGCAAACCGATAAAAATATAATAAAACGACTCAAAGAATGATACAACAACGATTTTTTTTCGTTTTTAAGTCTTATCCAAAAAAAAAATTATTGGTTAATGAAAGAATCAGAGATGTCCTCTCCAGATGGAATCCCACTGTGATGGGATCACTAAACGTCTAAGAAAAATATCCGTATCTTTTGTATTCGTTTTATTAAAAACCAACCGGACACAGAATAATGAAGAAGCCCCAAGAGCAACCTGAAGAACAGAGAACGGATCGCTCACATAGAATGAGATAGCAAAAAATTCCCGGATAAGAGAGAAGAAGACAAGAAGATAATGTAACTATAGATGCTTAAGATAATAATTAACGAACAAATAAAATAATGTACGTGGGACGATCATCAGGGAGATCACTGGTTTACACACACAGGCCACACACATTCACACCACACAACAGAGCACCACACAATCACACAGAGAGGAGGAGAGAGAGAGAGAGAGAGGAGAGAGAGAGAGAGAGAGAGAGAGAGAGAGAGAGAGAGAGAGTCGGTACACACTAATTTGCCGGTTTAGATGTTCATAAATTAGATGAGTGTTGGATAATAACGAGGTGTGGCTTTTGTAACTCACCGGGGACACTGTGCATGTGTGTGTGTGTGGGGGGGTGAATTCTTTGTTTGGCCGAGAATGGAAATGAAAACATCCCAACATTAAACAAATAATCATGGAACAAGGTGTATTGCACGTGTTGCTAGAAATAGAATAATTCATACCAGCAGGACCTGTGGATATACCATGGTATGTTAATTTAACCATTACAACGTTTGATAAGGCTTATTTAAGAGCTATTGCTAAATAGTTCAATATATAAAATGAATAATTATCTTGATTTAACTCTCACTCTTTTTTCTTCGCTACCACAAACACAACATCAACCTGACAGCAACACAATTATTTAGTAGATAAATGTATTAATATATGTACTAGCATGACCTGTGGGTATACCACAGTATGATAATTTAATTATTATAACGTATGATAAGGTTTACTTAAGAGCTATTCTAATAGTTCATTATGTAGCCTCGTGTAGTCTCTGAGTCATGGAAACCTTGGCGACGCGAAGTCCGACCAGCATCTTAAAGTCAGGCCACTATTTAAAAGTCAAGATGATTTTGGGTAATGTGACGTAAGCAGTGACATAGTTTTTGTTACAGACAAAAACCGGAAGTTAATCTCCATTATTAATAGATTTAAATAACTTGAATTATAACTTACAAATGAAAAGAGTTCATATTATTCTGGTTTTTCAGACTGTTGTCCTCATCTTTATTGTTATATACACAAGGTTTTGGCCGATGTGCCTCAGAGGATTGAATAAAGGGTTTGGTTTGAAGTTCTATAACTGTAAGTTTCTTGTCTATGCATGTCTTGGTTCAATTATCACATAGACAAGAACTAACTGTCAGCATGTATGGCTACACTATCCTAACAGATATGCTTGCTCTATCATTGAGCACATTTTATTTGACATATACTACCCTAACTTATATATATATATAATATATATGCTACCCTGGGGTTGAGCACTTTGAAGGGGATTTCGCTGATGACCGCCAACTAAAATCAAGCTACAGAACCAGACTATAATATATAATAAATAATAATTCCGCGTATAAACAACATCAGATAATCAAGATTTTCACATTACATCTGTGACGATTTGGACGGTTTCTTATTTAACCAGAGGGTGTTGCAAAATTATATCAGTCGTACAACTAAAGAACAAGAGTATTAATATATATATTGGACGGTTTGATTATTATTATTATTATTATTATTATTATTATTATTATTATTATTATTATTTACTCCTTTTGAGTTTTCACATCAGCATTAGCTGATGGCCTTTCACTGGAGTCTGAGTGACAGCAAGTCTCCTCAGGTCTCCAGGACTCTTCTGAGTATTCTGGCAGATTGCAGCAGTGCAGTGTTCTGAATGGTTTCAATCCTTCCTCTGATTTCCAGACTTTCCAATCCCTTTTCTAATCCTTTTGGGACCTTCCAAGTGCACCAACTACTATTAGTATCACTTTGACTTTCATATTCCATAACTTTTTCAGTTCTCTGGCAAGGTCCAA
>CM042168.1:4513762-4529542 GCA_023376005.1 Doryteuthis pealeii
AAATGCAGAATAGTGCGCAAGAGATAATATTATTAGAATCGCATTTTACGTATAAATAGCATCGAATTACGGAAATTCCCGAAGTAGCCTAACCCTAACCCTAAAACTAACTCTTACGCTAACACTAACCCTAACTCTAAACCTAACCCCAACACTTATCCTAACACTTACGTCTCAGAGGCTTCAGACATTTCCGTGAAATATAGTGCATCATCATCATCATCCTCCTTCTCATCATCATGTCCCACAGTTAGCATGGATATCCATGACAATCTCTCACCAACCTTCCCTATCATTTATTGTCTCAGGGAGATCCTCTGCGCAGCATCCAGTATCAGGACAGAGTTGGTCAATGTAGGTCCTCGCTGGGTGACCCACATTAGCATGTCCGTGTGGTGGCTTCCACAGGAGAACGTCGCATATGAGTTCGTCCAGCATGTATTGTTTGTTTCACTAGGATGGTTTGTGAGATGGGGTGGGGTGGGGTGGCCATACAGCTGCTTCCTTGTGAGGTGCTGTTTTCATTATTTGTTAAAGACCGCACGCAACATTCTTGTACAGCTCGCATCTAGTTTAAGCTATTCTATATTGATATCAAGTGTTTTTTTTAATCCTCAGCACCTTTTCACAAAATGTACTGTAGTCAAATTGAATAAGCAGATCCTGACAAAAATTTTCTAGTTCTTCAAATAACTTTCTATTTTTTTATCTTTCATCGACTCTGAGAGCTTCTCCGCGCAGCAGTCAGTATCCCTACATAGTTGGTCAATGTAGTCCTGGCTGGGCGGCCCACATTAGCGTGCCCATGTGCTGGCTTCCTCAGTAGTACGTCGCTTACGAGCTCGTCCTTGTTTCTCCAGCAGTGTCCTGCATGTCTAGCCCGTGTTACTCGTATAGTTTGGGAGATGGGGGTCAGGTGACCGTACAGTTCTTTTTTTGTGGGGTGCTGCTCCCACGACTTATTCAGGACCGCTTGCAGCATTCACGTGCAGCTCCCATCTAGCTTATTCTCAAGGCGCTTCGTTAAGGTCCAGGTGGTACAGCCATACAGCAGTACCGACACAACAACAGCCTGGAAGAATCGTCTCTTTAGCCTCTTCTCAGGCTTGGTACAAATAATGTTCAATATGAATAATGTTCAATATAAATAATTGTGAGGATAAATGTTTGGGGGGGGTGTAAATAATTTTCTATTCAATTTTTGCAGTTGAAAATATATTTTCACTTTTACATTGCAATCATTTTCTTTTAATTTGACTATAATAATTTGTTTTGCAGTATTTATTCATTCTTCTTCATATATATATATATATATATATATATATATATATATATATATATATATGTTTGTGTGTGTGTGTGTGTGGTAGAGATATGAGGAACACAGGAACAAAACTCAGACAAACTTATGTAGGAGATATATTTCGCTAAGCATTAAGCTCAGCATCATCAGTCGTTTATTGATTATTAAGACATCATACAAGTGTTTTATAGAAGGAAAGTGGACGGGTGAGGGGTGGATTAGGAGTAGAGGTCAAGTGGGTGAGATAGCGTTTGTATAAGAAATTCCATAGTATAGATAACCACATTCAATTCCAAATAGAGCATCCAGATAACACTAGTTCCCTAGCACTCCTAGACTTTAGAATAAAAATATCACCTGCAGGCAAAATTTACACTAGCTTCTATAAAAAAAAAAAACACCACTAAGGATCTATTTGTACACTTCAAGTCAGCACTTCCACTCAGTTCCAAGAAAAGTTACATTAGAAATGAAATTAATAGAATACACAATAGATGTAGTGAAGAGACAGACAAAATCACACACACAGCACAATTTATGAACACCCTAAAAAACAATGGCTACCCAACTTCATCAAGTATTTCTAACTAATAATAATAATCTATACACAATTATATGGTTTGATAATAAATTGTTTGCAGTTATATGGTTTCAAGTATTTTTATCAAACATCAGTAATTTGCACAAGCTCAGTCGGTAGAGCGTTCGGCTAGAAACCACAAGGTTCCTAGTTCGATACCCGTCCTCGCCAACTCAGCGTATGAGTAGCACAGGGATCTGTGCGGTAAAGTAAGGAGCTGATGGTAGGTGTGGCGCTCCACCTCAGACGCTAAAATAATCTCCTTGTCTAGCGCTATTGAAAAGGGGATAGACTCCCTCGCTGCATGGCTGATACCGACATTAGGCCGCCCCGACGACTTTATTTACTTACTTATTCCTATCTAATATGAATAATTTTCAAACAGACCCATAGATGAGAATAATAGGTATTACACTCCAGGTCAGAATGAACCCGTGATTAATGGCAATGAAGGGGTACTCCACACTCCCCAGAGCTCCAGAATTGGAATCTCACCACTAGATGCAGTTTAACTCTGGGTCAGAGTGGACCTGGGAGTAATGGCAATGAAGGGGTACTCCACACTCCCCAGATGTCCAGACCCAGAGTCTCATCATTAGATGCTGTTTAGTGTCATACCCAGGACATCCACTTTTTGGGTGGCAATGATGGTATTACCCCTCTGTAGAAGGTGCAGTTGGCATATTCTGAGCTCTGCTGACAGGGTAGATGACACCTAGTGAGTGTAAGTACTCAGTTATCAATAAGGACTGTGTGTTCGAATGTGCGCGTATATGAGAGACTCATTTAAAATGCTAAATTAACTGAAATTTGAAAACCCAAAGAGTAATCATTGACTTTAAGGTTTCACATGTCCCATATATTCTATTTTTATTTTTATTTGGGTAGGTAACAACAATTGTGACGTCATAGATATATCTTATAAAATCAAATCACTACTACTGAGCAGGTCAGTCAAATCGTGATGGTTCTTCAATTGTTATTTTGCCAAGTTTTAAAGACGAACACGCACGAGTAAAAGTGGCGCGAAATATTACATTAGTCTCAACACGTGTTACCTCCCCACCTCAGTCTTGCACAGTATAAATTAGGGAATACAGAACTGTGTCACGTGGCTGACCGGTTAAGAATTGTGTCGACACCTGGCGGGCCTTTACCACATCTCTTGAAATCAATACAAGAAACATAAAAAAAAAACCTTCATTCTTCAATTTTTTTTTAAGAACGCGTTGTCTGTGGATAATATATATATATATATATATATATATATATATATATATATATATATATATATATATATATATATGTAAAAATGGAAAAAGGAATTGAAACCGACAATATGAGGAAAAATGAGTAAAGAAAAGAAAAGTAAATGGATAAAATGAATTTAATCGATCACTTACACATGTGTTTCGGTCAGTTTATTTTCACACACATAAACTGACCGAAACACATGTGTAAGTGATCGATTAAATTCATTTTATCCATTTACTTTTCTTTTCTTTACTCATTTTTCCTCATATATATATATATATATATATATATATATATATATATATATATTAATATACGGTATGTCAACCTATGCCAAAGACATTTTGTTTTATTTTTTTATTCATTCATTCATTCAAAAAGATAGATTATTTTGAAAAAAAGAAAGGAAAAAAGAGAAAGAAAAACATTAAAAGAAAGAAAGAAAGAAAGACATGAAGAAAAAGGAAGAGAGATTATGAAAAGAAAAGAAGGAAGAAAGATTATGAAAGAGAAGAAAAGGAAAGAAAGAAAGAAAGAAAGAAAGAAAGAAAGAACGAAAGTGCAGTCTTGAGCAAATCATGAAAACAGCACCCCATAAGGAAGCAGCTGTACGGCCACCTTCCCCCTATCTCACAAACCATCCGAGTGAAACAGACAATTTATATATATATATATATATATATATATATATATATATATATATATATAATACAAGCACAGAGATACACATACATACATATATACATTCTAAGAAAGAATGTCCGCAAATAGTTTTAAAATTTAAAAAATCTTTTATTCAATTTGACGCTGCATGTATTTAAGATTCTTAAATCTTGATCAGGCTTGCTTCATTCCTATCTGATTCGACTACAGCAAAGTATCTTCTTCGTTAACGATGTCTCTATTAAAGACTGGCTTCCAGACAGCACATGTTAATAATGTCTTGAAAATCCTTCAATGTGCGTCATATATCACTAAGAAGTAAAGGTCTACACATTATATAGTGTGGATATTTTGCATACTGATTTTACCAAACCGGGTTTAATAAATAAATGCTATTAGTTTTTAATTTTTATATTGTTGCAGTTTTATTATCAATATATATATATATATATATATATATATATATATATATATATATATATATATATATATATGATAATAAAACTACAACAATATAAAAAATTACCTACCCAAGGCTGAAGATATATATATATATATATATATGGATGCGCGTGGTTAGAATCGTGGAAAATGAACTCGTTGATTCCTAGACGAAGCTGTTGGCATTTCACATAGCGCTAATACCCTTAGGAAAGGTATGAATCCATATATTCTCCCTCCAGCTATGGGTTAAATAGTAGGGCGAACTGGGTCTTCAGCCTTGGGTAGGTAACCAGTCTAGGAGAGGGATAACTCTGAATTCAAAATTCCTGTGGTCGGTCGTTGATTGGGTTTGTGGCAACCCTTGATGCACCAATTCTTTCCTATCGACTGTGCCAAAAAGTGTGGAATGGTCCAACACAAGCCTTCACCACTATAAAACAAATCACTGTGTGAGTTGTTAATTGTGTGTATGAACCCTCATAAGTCGAAAATCGACGGGAGAGTCCATTATATATATATATATATATATATATATATATATATATATATAATATAATGAAATCAATTTTAAATAAAATAAGAATACTAGTAATCTATTTATATGTGTTCTTATTTGTTTTCGTTAGTCTTTCTAATTTCATCAAAACCCAAATACTTGCGCCCTACGGAGGTCACATTATTTGCTAGTCTCTTTCAATAATAAAACAGTGGTATTTATTCTGTTTTTTTTCTTTTTGCTCGCCGGTCAAGATCAGAGCGCGGCATCTATGCACCCTGTAGAATATATATATATATATATATCTCAATACTAAAAAAGTAAAAGTCGTCGGGGTGGCCTAAAGTCGGTATCAGCCAGTCAGCGAGGGAGTCTATCCCCTATTCAATAACGCTAGACCAAGGAGATTGTTTTTAGCATCTGAGGCGGAGCGCCACAGCTACCATCAGCTCCTTACTTTACCGCACAGATCCTTGTGCTACTCATACGGTGAGTTGGCGAGGACCGGTATCGAACTAGGAACCTTGTGGTTTCTAGCCGAACGCTTTACCGACTGAGCTAACCCGGCCCTTAATTATCCGACCGTTATCATCTTGTAACACTCCCTGGTTAAAAATAATACCGTCCAAATCGTTGAAAATGAAATGTAAAAATGAAATTACTGATTACCTGGTGTTGCTTATCCGCTGAATTCTTATTTCTTATGAGTGTTGTTACCTCCGCTAAATAATGGATCATTCCATTCTTATTAAACAAAAAGAAAGGGTATCAAATGGACATACTAGACAGAAAACTATAATCAGAAAGAAAGAAAGAAAAGAGGGAAAAATATAGAGAGGGGTTGAGTGCGCGGAAGTGATAACACTAACCTGTTTCAATTGAACATAATGAAAAATATGAAAAGAAGAAAAGAAAGAAAAAAAAGAACAATCACAAAGAGAGAGAGAGAGAGAGAGAGAGAGAGAGAGAGAGAGAAAGAGAGAGAGAGAGAGAGAGAGAAGAGAGTTAAAGCAAGATTATCATATTTTTTACATATTGAAGAATTCACAGGTCCTACTAGTTTTAATATAATTTTGCTAGTATATATGATAAATATTTAATGGGAATGTAGTTAGAGAAGCTTGGGTTAAAACGCGCATAATTAAATACACATATAATTAAAAACATATTGGGTCTTGGAGCTGGAATTAGAATGAACTAATCCCCTTTAGCTGTAGATCAGTCTTTTGATAAAACGGGAAAAGGAGAGAAAAAGAAAGAAAGAAAGAAAGAAAGATTATGTGTCTATTATTAGATAGTACGGATACTATATATACTAGCAAATATATGCACCCTCCAGGTGCAAGTATTTTAGTTAAATTTTATAATAAAATATGATATTAAATTAGAAAGGCTAATGAAACTGAATAAAAATGTAGATAAAAAGATTTTGAACAGAGGGGGTATGATTGAAAAATAGAACAACTTTGAAACTAACTCTTCCATCATTTTCCGTTACTCCCGTCTTTCATTGGTAAATTTTCCTAATTAAACTGTTTAGTTAAAATAGGAAGTAAAGAATAATATTAGTTATTTCTTCTTGTTAAGGGATTTCTTTTAAGATTTATTGAAGAGATGTTTGCTCATATTCAATAAGATAAAACCAAACAATTAGAAATCAATAATACTAAGCATATATTTATTAAAATCAATTTTTTTAGATCAATATGCAAATTAGCCTTCCCATTCATACTGTAAACCTCTATTTTGTTGTATATATAAATAAAATTGCATGTTATTAGCATGTAGATATGGTCAACAGTATAAGTAATGAAAAACAATTTTATTAATAATTTAGGTTTAAATAAAAAATAAAATCGTGGAGAATATGATGTAAATAACGAAAGGAATTGTGACTTGTATAGTAATATAGTTTCGGTTACAGACAGACAAACCCACAATCTCCATTATAATAAGATATATACATATATATATATATCTTATTATAATGGGGATTGTGTGTTTTTCTGTCTGTAACCGAAACTATATTACTACTCAAGTCACAATTCCCTTTGTTATTGACATCACAATCTCAATGATTTTATTTTTATTTAAATCTCAATTATTAATAAAATTGTTTTACATTATTAATGCTGTTGACCATATCCACATGATATTTTCCACGTACCCCACTTGTACGGGTCAGGCACAAAGGCCCTATTTATGTGGGACCACCCACAAGCCGAAGCTCATGGGGTGGCGGGTGAAAAATTGCGTCGATCCTGTCGGCATTCCCCCTCAAGGGGGCGCCTCAGGCACTGGGCAATAAACCCATCCCTGCCCCTTTAAATCAAGGGGGCAGGTGTTGCCTGGGGGGATGGCCCCCTGGGATCGACGCCGTTAATTATAGCAATGGTCCAGAGGCCGAAGCCACTGTTGACCATATCTACATATTTACATATTAATTACATGCAATTATATTTATATATACAACAAAATAACGGTTTACAGTGTGAACGGGAAGGCTAATTTGCATATTGATATTTAAAATGTAATTTTAATAAATATGTGTTTAGTACTATTGATTTCTAATTGTTTGGTTTTATTTTAATGAATATAAGCAAAAATCTCTTCAATAAATCTTAAATGAAATCCATTAACAAGAAGAAATAACTGTAATTTTATTCTTTACTTCCTCTTTTAACTAAATACTTAAATTAGAAAAAATAACAATGAAAGACGAGAGTGATGGAAATGTAAGTTTCAGTTGTTCTATTTTTCGATTATACCCCCCTCTGTTTCAAATCTTTTTATCTGCATTCTTATTTAGTTTCATTAGTCTTTCTAATTCAATACAATATTTTATGACATTCAAACTTAAAATACTTGCACTCGGAGGGTGCATATATTTCTAGTATATATATTATATATTATATATATATATATATATATATACAGAGAGAGAGAGAGAGAGAGAGAGAGAGAGAGAGAGAGAGAGAGAGAGAGAGAGAGAGAGATTTTAGTTTACATTTATTAGCATTGGAACAATTTTGCTACCATTGGTTTCTTGCACTGCGGTAGTCATCAGGCAACGAATATATATATATATATATATATATATATATATATATATATATATATATTATTTGGGATTCAGTATGAAGCATTAGGTTTGAAATATAAGAAACTGTGTTTTTTAATGTTAAGTTTCGTTTTATTTTGTAAATATTTCCCCTTCTTCAGAACGAATAGAATGACTGATCAGTCCTTTTTGGCATTTATATATACTCTTTCATTGATTTTGATATGTTATATATATATATATATATATATATATATAATATATATATGTGTGTGTGTGTGTGTTTGTATATATATATATATATATATATATATATATATATGAAGTGGTCAAACGATGTGTTTGAAATGGCGAATGCCGACAATTTTTAGGGAGATTATGTGCTTAATTAAAGTCATACCTAATTTGTTAATTAATTAATTATAATTAAATGAATTAGGCGTGCATATCGGTTTAAATGTAAAGTGTAAACAAATCGAGAAAAAATCGATCTCTGTACGTACATTTCAGCCCATTAGGCCTCATCAGCAGAGCATTGACAGGGCAGTGCTTTGTGTGCGATTCGAACCCTATCTCTCAGGCTGACAGGCGGACATTATGTATATTTATGAGGCCTAATGGGCTGAAATGTACATACAGAGATCGACTTTTTCTCGATTTGTTTACGCTTTACATTTAATATACTAGCAAATATATGCACCCTCCGGGTGCAAGTATTTAAGTTTTAATGTAATAAAATATTGTATTAAATTAGAAAGGCTAATGAAATTAAATAAGAATACAGATAAAAAGATTTGAAACAGAGGGAGTATAATAAAAGATTTGAAACAGAGGGAGTATAATAAAAAATGGAACAACTGAAACTTACTCTTCCATCACTCTCGTCTTTCATTGTTATTTTTTCTAATTTAAGTATTTAGTTATAAGAGGAAGTAAAGAATAAAATGACAGTTATTTTATCTTGTTAATGGATTTCATTTAAGATTAATTGAAGAAATTTTTGATTATGTTCATTAAAATAAAACCAAACAGTTAGAAATCAATAATACTAAGCACATATTTATTAAAATCACATTTTTATTATCAATATGCAAATTAGCCTTCCCATTCACACTGTAAACCGCTATTTTGTTGTATATATAAATATAATTGCATGTTGTCAGTATGTAGACACGGTTAACAGTATAAATAATGTAAAACAATTTTATTAATAATTGAGGTTTAAATAAAAATACAATCATGGAAAATGTGATGTCAATAACTAAGGTAATAGTGATATGAGTAGTAATATAGTTTCGGTTACAGACAGAAAAGCACACAATCTCCATTATAATAAGATATTATCAAAAAAAAAAAAAATGAAAAACTGAAGCGAACTGAGTTTCCGGTGATTCCGCCCTTGCGGTAATATTTTTTCCCCATTGTCTGTGGTTGCAGGAAACGGGCTACTTTGGGTTTTTTTCTTTTTGTCTTTACCTACCTTAAATAGACCGTGTGTTGCAGATGCGAACTATGAATAAAAGATCATCTTAATTTGCACACACGACCTACATTTTTTGAGCGGGAAGATGATTGCATTTATTTATGCATTTTGGGTATTTTGGGAAATGAACTTTTATTCAACACTCTTCATACACAGAGAAACGCACAGACACACAAGAGTTTATATATATATATATATATATATATATATATATATATATATATATATATATATATATATATATATATATGTGTGTGTGTGTGTGTGTGTGTGTGTGTGTGTAAGAAAGTTTTATAGAAAAACAACAAGATGTTAAACATTTTAGCTGACAGATATCTGTTTCGACATTATGAATATGTCTTTTTCATAATGTCGAAACAGATTTCTGTCAGCAAAAATGTTTAACATCTTGTTGTTTTTCTATAAAATTTTCTTACATATTGTCGGATTCAATATCCATTTTTACCTTCATATTATATATATATATGTATATATATATTATTATTATTATTATTATTAAAGAAATGGATACAATAGAAACCTACTCGAGTTTCACCAAGAGGATCTTCAGGGTTAAATCCACTGAATTAATCGAGGTACCGATTAATTGCAGCCGATCACACGTGTGTTCATTGAATAAGATGTTACGTTATAAGCGTTCTTTATAACGTAGCATCTTCTTCAATGAACACACGTGTAATCGGCTGCAATTAATCGGTACCTCGATTAATTCAGTGGATTTTACCCTGAAGATCCTTATGGTGAAACTCGAGTAGGTTTCTATTGTATCGATTTCTTTAATAAATTTGCTCTACTTTGTATTGAGCACTTTGTATTTGTTATATCGCTGACTTAACCCTTGGATTTTTTTGCACCTTCCAACCATCCTTCCCATATTCACCATTAAGCCACCTTTTATCTTTATAAATACACACACACACACACACAAATATATATATATATATATATATATATATATATATATATATATATATGATAATGGTACATGGTAATAATATTATATATATATTATATATATTATATATATATATATTAGAAGTAAGTAAAGTCGTCGGGGTTGCCTAGAGTCGGTATTAGCCGATCAGCAAGGGAGTCTATCCCCTTTTCACTAGCGCTAGACCAAGGAGATTGTATTTTTGCGTTTGTGGTGGAGCGCTACTCCTACCATCAACTACTTACTTTACTGCACAGATTTCTGCGCTACTCATACTTATATATATATATATATATATATATATATACGCGCACATATAAGCGGAGACATGTGATGTAAATTGAATTGTAGTAAATGGATTCATCGATGGGAATTCAAATCCGGGCGAGGCTGTTTGCATTTCACTTAGAGCTGATACCTTTGCGAAAGGTCTGCATCCTACACTCCCTCCAGCTATGGGTAAATAGTAGGGAAAACTGGGCCCTATAACCATGGCTAGGTAACCAGTCTAGGAGAAGGAAAACTCTGAATTCAAACCTGTTAAACTCCGCTTAAGAAATTGACCTTGTGTCGCATCCTGCTCGTGCGGAGGGGTTGGTGGTGGTGGTAAATAAATATATCAATACTATTGTATGTATTAATCCGACCTCTCCCCCATGAGCATGACATGATGCAAGGTCAATTTTAGTCAGAGATTTAGCTTGTTTGAATTTAGTTTTTCTTCTCGAAAATTAGTTGTCAAACCCAAGCTGTCTGTCCTACTGTTTACCCATAGCTGGGGGAAGAACAGATATATTCTTAGTATTATCTGCGTTATTCGGACTATTGTCCCCATCTTCATTGTTATTTGTTCAACGTTTCGGCCGATATATCCTCCGGCCTTCTTCAGTTATTTCTTGTAGGACTCGGGGACCTTCTTGTCGAACTCGTCTGAAAATACGCACACAGCTTTCCCTCTCTCCTTTCTTTCTTTTTATTTTAATTAACCCCCGTGGAATAAATAAAGCGTTAGGTTCAAAGTTCCGTGATGGCTCCCGAATACGACAAGAAAGTTCCCGAGTTCGAAAAGTTCCCGAGTTCGAAAAGAAGGTTCCCGAGTCCGAGAAGGTTCCCGAGTCCGACAAGAAATACCTGAAGAAGGCCGGAGGGTATATCGGCCGAAACGTTGTACAAATAACAATGAAGATGGGGACAATAGTCCGAATAACGCAGATAATACTAATCTTCAAGCCTCATCTCAAACATTCA
The DNA here is from genome assembly GCA_023376005.1 of Doryteuthis pealeii. Taxonomy (NCBI): domain Eukaryota; kingdom Metazoa; phylum Mollusca; class Cephalopoda; order Myopsida; family Loliginidae; genus Doryteuthis; species Doryteuthis pealeii. The sequence continues at coordinate 4,525,250 of CM042168.1, forward strand.
GAGAAATAGATATATTCTTGCCTTTACAAAAAGTATTAGCGCAAAGATGAACAAAAAGTGATGACATTATGTCATCTATTTTTAATTGGGCCCAACTAATTTTGCCATTACACACACACACACACACACACACACACACAATTGTCACCGGGGGGGGGGGTCATGTATGCTGAAAAGGGAGAGAGGTCCATTAATGAAAATGTTGATATTGTCAAAAAGTACCTGGTTTCTATTACTTAAGCATAACATTTAATATCTAGACGTAGAGATAATGTAAATAATTCATTCATGCATCTGGATAATAGATTAGTATAATTTATTATAAACTATTTCAATTTCTTTTTTAAATGCATCTCACAATGTCATTGTTTCTATTAACTTTAACTTTTAACTTAAATAAACAAATAATTTTATAATTTAATAAAGATATACAGCTCATTCAACAGTGGTATATGGAAATCTAATAGATTGCAATGGAGTTATCAGAATAATAATTGATTAGAATACATGTATAAATGAAAGAATGCTGCCCAAATACACACACACACACATACACACACACACACACATATATATATATATATATATATATATATATATATATATGTTGTGTGGTGTGTGTGTGTGTGTGTGTGTATTTGGGCAGCATTCTTTCATTTATACATGTAGAATTAAACAAAAGACACGTCTCCTGTTAAACAATTTCATTAACGATCTTTTCAAACCTTCTGGCCAACCAGTAGTCACATTTTAAAATGCCGTTAACACTTTTCCTACCAACTCTCCTCCTTCCAGACCCCACACCCCTTAATATAATGTCTACGACTTCCCCTCCGCGTTACTCTCACTACTACTAACTTGAAAAACAAACTGGAACGCACACTCATCACCCCTGAGGATGGCATTTCGAAGTGCCAAAAGTACTTGGGATAAAAACTTTAGTGGAGTAATTCAAGGATTCCACCCAAATGTAAAATAGTTGGCCAAAAAGATTCAAAATATCGGTAATAAAATTGTTAAACAGGAGACGTGACATTTGTATGTATGTATATATATATATATATATATATATATATATATATATGTGTGTGTGTGTGTGTGTGTGTGGAGAGAGATAGATAGACAGAAAGGTGTGTATATATATATATATATATACATATATATATATGTGTGTGTGTGTGGTGTGTGTGTGTGTGTGTGAAGAATCCAATTAAAATTTTAAGAACACGCTTCTGAAAATACGCACACAGCTTTCCTCTCACCTTTCTTTTTCTTTTAAATACCCCCCCTCTCTCTCTCTCTCTCTCTCGCTCTCTCTCCTTTCTGCTCTCTCTCTCTTCTTTCTCTTTCTCTCCCCCCTCTCTCTCCCCCCTCTCTCTCTCTCTCTTTATCTCCTCACAGACACACGCACACACACACATAGAGAGAGAGAGAGAGAGAGAGAGAGAGAGAGAGAGAGAGAGAGAGAGAGAGAGAGAGAGAGAGGACGAAAAGGAGAGAGAGAGATAGCAGAAAGGAAAAGAGAGAGAGAGATCAGAAAGGAGAGAGAGGTAGCAGAAAAGAGAGAGAGAGAGAGAGAGAGAGAGAGAGCGAGCAGAAAGGAGAGAGAGAGAGATAGCAGAAAAGAGAGAGAGAGATAGCAGAAAGGAGAGAGAGAGAGAGAGAGAGAGAGGGGGTAGCAGAAAGGAGAGAGAGAGAGATAGTAGAAAGGAGAGAGAGAAAGAGAGAGAGAGAGAGATAGCAGAAAGGAGAGAGAGAGATAGCAGAAAGAGAGAGAGAGAGATAGTAGAAAGGAGAGAGAGAAGAGAGAGAAAAGAGAGATCAGAAAGGAGAGAGAGGTAGCAGAAAGGAGAGAGAGAGAGAGAGAGAAAGAGAGGGGGCACACGTAGTCTGTAATGATGCAGATTTAGTTTTAAATATTTGTCGAGAAAGGTCAACATGTGAAATGCCTATTTTCAAAGTTAACAGGTTCTACCTAATTTGAAGATTATGCAATATAATCCACACAGCTCGCATCCATATTTAGCAATGTGCACGCTAAGCCTGATATAATTATCTACCGAACTAACTACCTAACCCCTCCATATATATATATATATATATATATATATATGTGTGTGTGTGTGTGTGTGTGTGTGTGTGTGTGTGTTCGTGTTCCACTATAGAACAAGGATCAGTAAAGTTTATCACACTATTGTGTTCCTCTCAAACTAACTTCTTCTATCTATCGATATATCTATCTGTCTATCTCATTCTTTTCATGTTCATCTTTCTACCTAAGTCTAGTTGTGTCTGTCTGTCTGTCTGTCTGTCTCTCTCTCTCTCTCTCTCTCTCTCTATATATATATATATATATATGTGTGTGTGTATACATATATATATATATAGAGAGAGATCACTGTTCATACCTACGTATCTGTCTATCTATCTATGTATCTATGCTAAAGAATATCTTGATCCGTCTGTTCGTATCTCTCTTCCCAATTTCTCTCTCATTATCTCTCTCTCTCTCTCTCTCTCTCTCTCTCTCTCTATATATATATATATATATATATATATAATATATATATATATATATATATATATTATACGCTCTCCTATAAAAGGAATGGAGCACTCTATAGCGTCCCTACATACATACAGATGTGTGTATTAAACTGTTAAAATTCCATTAGCATTTTGTAGATGACGATAGCCTAGCAGTTAAGCTGTTCAACTGATGCTGACACCGATCGAATTTCAATCCCGGCTTGTAGGTTTAGCTTATAAATCCTAGGCCTCACTGAAAGAGACTTATAAGCCGAAAACACGTTCATGTCTGTGGGTGACTCTTCTTCTCCTCTCTCTCTCTCTCTCTCACTCATCTCTCTCTCTCTCTCTCTCCACACTCTCTCTCTCTCTCTATATATATATTTTATAGAGTCACCAACAGAATATATATTATTATATTATATATATGTAAAGGCACCAGTGCCGGCAAGGAAGGATATATATATATATAATATATATATATATATTATATTATACATATATTATATATCAATTTATTTATACCTAAAGCTTCGGCTTGGCTCAATCTTCAGTGTTCTGTCTGATGTGTGTGTCTCTAGCTCTCTCCTCTCTCTCTCTCTCTCTCTCTATATATATATATTATATAATATATATATATTATATATAATATATATATATATATATATATATCACTATTCACATTCTATTTATCTCTCTCTCTATCTATATTTGTTAATGCACAAACTTGCCTTAGATCTGTTCATATTTCTTCTCTCTCCCCTGTCTGTCTGTCCCTCTCTCTCTCCCTCTTTCTGTCTGTCTGCTGTCTCTGTCTCTCCATATCCCTGTTCGCTGTCTTGTGTCTCCTGTCTCTGTCTTTCTCTCTCTCTCTTTCGCTCTCTTTCTCTCTCTTTTTCTTGCTCTCTCTCGCTCTGTCTTTATGTCTTATTATATTCGTCTGTTATCTCTCTCTCTCTCTCTCTCTCTCTCTCTCTGTCTATAATACATAACATCCGCTCAGAAAAAAAAGAGATAGAAGAGAAAAGTGATAAATATATGTAGACAATTTTAGTACTCCTATACCTTTTACTTATAAATATATTGATAGAATGAGATAATATGCGCGCTTATAGGTGTATGTATAAATCTCACTAGGACAGGTGCAATTAACTAATCCTATATAATTTATACATAATATTGAATAAGATATATGTCATATATATCAACTGTTTCTCTCATCTCCAACCACACACCTACATCTTCTGCGTCTCTCTCTTTACTACATCTCCATCTGCTTGCGTTCTCTGCTCTCATTCTTCTTCTTTACATAACTTATATACTTAATATATATATATACCTAGAGATAACTAAGTATTAAACACACACCAAGTATCTTACTCTATTAATCTATCTATTCTATCTTTCTATTAGTCTATCTATCCCAGTCTGTACATGACATGTATATATATATATATATATATATACCATTTTAAAATCAAGCTGACTGTAACCATATATAATAAATCAATATTCTGGCTTAATATCCGTACCTCACAGTCCTGAAATTTTGTATATTAATAATTATCACCAATGGTTTTTAATCTAATTATTAGCTAATTGTATTTTCATAGTGATACATTTTAATCTGATATTTTTGTGCGACAATATGCTTTAGTTAACTAGTATTACACAAATGATTTTATTTATATATATATAAACTTAGGAAATATAATATATGTGATGAGATATAAATCAAATATATAATTTAATATGCAAAATGCC
>CM042168.1:4529642-4554642 GCA_023376005.1 Doryteuthis pealeii
ACCTCTCTGTCACTGACTGATGGATCCTACGAAGGCATCCAAGCCTGGGGCCGACCCGCAGTGCTCACAGTCACTGAACCAGAGATTCCAGATATTGCCATTCAAAAATTGTACCGCTCAACCACTCACGCAGTTGCAGTAGAAAAAAAGTGGACTCTACGCCATCGTCTTTAGTAGACGGAAGGATGCCAACATTAATATTCAACAATGTAATTTCTGAGAAGGGATCAATTTAGCTCAGTCGGTTGAACACTTATAAGATTCCTTGTTCAATATCCGACCCCCGTTAACTAAGAACACGAGTAGCACAAATTGGGTAATCTGTGTGGTAAAGTAGGGATCTGGCGGTGGATGTGACTCTCCACCTCAGCAAAAGCAATCACCTTCGTCTAACACTCGCGAAAAACTAGATAAACTACACCAACTTTACTGACTTACAAATTAATGAACACAATAACTCTGAAATTCTACAATGGTTCCCGAAGATTCTGTGGCACTTGGACAATCTTTGAGGAATTGAAGAAAATCAACTTGATACCCAGACGCAGAGAATTGAAAATAAGGTGTGTGTGTGCGGGGGGGGGGGAAGAATTGGTATAAACATCCACTTACCTAAAAGTGGACTCTCCCCCGGAACGCCGCCCCCTTTCACTATATAAATAGACCTGTAACAATCTATATATTAATACTCGTGTCCCTTAAACGTACGACCGTTATCATCTTGCAATACCCTCTGCTTAAAACGAGAATGTCTAAATCGACTATTCCATTTTTGTTATAAAGAAAGAAAAAGGACATGCTATTCAGAAAAAATAAATTAAGAAAGAAATCCTTAATCATCACATGTCACCACCCACAGCCAACAGTTGCCCCATTTGGGGGGAGGGTCTTACCCCTCTGCAGAGGTGCAGTTGGTGTACTCTACCGACAGGGCTGCTCAAATAAGTGTCACCATTTCTTCGGAATCCATTGTAGAATGATGGTCCTTAGTCAACAGACCCCGGCCAATATATTTCAGGGTGAATCTGTTGGTCAAATTGTAGTTAATAACAAACTCACAAATAACATGGCGTAGTGGATATAGGCGTTGTGTCATATCCAGAATACTCCTTTTTTGGTGGGAGGAGTCTTACCCGTCAGCATAGGATACAGTCAGACTTTTTAAAACTCTACCGTGTGGAGTACCCAGTGCGACTCGAACTCATAAGCGATGGTTTGCTTGTCTAGCATACTAGACATGTAACCACGCGAGGGTGAGTAAATAACACTCGTTATTTTTGGAGGACTCATTTATGTGAGTTTCGGATATTTACTCGATATACCGGTATATTATATATCTAGAACCGGAGCCTCACCCTCCAAATGCAGTTGTCATACCCAGAACACCTCTTTTTTCTGGAGTCTCACCCCTCTAGAGGGGTAACAACCAGTGTAGTCTACGTATCACAAATAAATTCTTGTTTATTTCGTTATTTTTTCAATTTTTTCTTTTATTACTTTTTTTTTTTTTTTCTTTTTCCCCTACCATATTTCGCTTTTCTTTCCCCTTTTTTACTTCAAAATTACTCTGTTTTTTTTTGTGGGGGGGGGGGTTCAAATTGACTTTTTTCATATTCAGTCATAATATTTCTAAATGCTTAAAACTGATTTTTCGTTTTCTTTTCAGGTAAGTTTCAATATGAAAACTTTTTGTGTTTGGAAAACAATAACTACAAGAATATTATGTATTAATTTAATGTATTATTATGCATAAGAATATTATTACATATCTAGAACTGGGGCCTTACCCCCCAAATGCAGTTGTCATACCTAAAACACCTATTTTTTCTGGAGTCTTACCCCTCTAGAGGGGTTACAGCCAGTGTATTCTACGTATCACAAACAAATTCTTGTTTGGGTTTTAAGTTAATGAAAAATGGCGTGACAGGATCCTAGAAATTACATAACTTAAAATATAAGGGGGAAAATTATATCGTTTATAGTTGCTTATTTAGTGTAAGGTTGTTTGTATTTAGAGGGATTTTTTTTTATCCTGATGCTGGCGTTTCAAACAGCTGTATTAATTCTCATTTCTGTATTGTTATCAATTAAATTCTAATTATGAATAATAGTTAGTAAAAACAGTTAAAATTTAATTCTAATTATATTTTAGGGGTTTAATATTACTAATTCATAGTTCTTTTTTTGTATTTATCCTATTTAAAATGAATAACTATTTAATTTTAAGAAATCAATTTATTTAGTTAAATTTAATAATGTATTTCTAACAATATTTTAGTGACCGACCCAACCTATGTCTACAATTAGAGATTGATTCAAATCTATTATTTAAAAGGTTTTTCTTATCCGGGAATTTAATTATAGTTAACTTTTCTTGTAGACAGAGGTAGAATTGATCATTTATAGATCTGCACACATTTGATTTTCTTAGAATATTCCATTCAATAATTAGTGTCATATTTTTATCTTTTAAATCCCAAATAAATTGTTCTTTGAGCAGATTGTGTGTGAGTGTGTGTGTGTGTAGGTTGGAATGGTACATAGATAATTCTTCTATTAGCCAGCAGAGTATACACATCCTTGCAGTTCAACTAAAGACGCCATCATTAAATGCTGGTAAACGTTCAAACAGACAATTACCGGTGTAATTTCAGCTGAATTATAATTTGGTGAGGTCTGTGTCCTCACCGGACATCATTTGAAAATGAAATCAATTAGGATTAAATAAAAATAGGCGCATTTAATTTCATTTGACTTTCTAATTCAATATAGTACCACCCTGTCGGCTGCGGCGTTAGAATGTACCGACTGCACCTCTACAGAGGGATAAAACTCCCCCAATGGGGCCACCTGTTGGTCGTGGGTGGCGACCCGTGATACTTAAGGATAGAACCCAGGTGGTGAGCAGTTCATGACTTGCAATATTCCACTTTAGTCCTATCTTGGGCTAGACGGACGGTCGGAGAGGCCCCCTCCGATCAATCGGCTGGTCACGTCAAGCCCTAGCACCTATATGATTGCCCCGCCACTATTGCCCTCATGGCAAGCCTCAACCCCTTTTTATCATATGGGTGCTAGAAGACGGTGACTGAGGGTCTACATGTCCTGGGAATGACGTTAAACTCTATCTGATAGTGAGGTTCCAGTTTTGGAGTTTTGGGGAATGTGGAGCACCCCTTCATTACCATTGCTCCCTGATTCACTCTGACCCGGAGTGGTAGTACCTGTTAGGGCCCCATCTATTTGTTAAATAGAAAAAAGTATTTATAAAAAATTATATTATCCATTAAGAATTGATCTATTTCAAAACTTTATCGGCATTAAATGACCCACTGTGGTTGATATGCCGTAAAACCAAACCAAACCAAACCAATCAATATAGTATTAGATTATATTAAAACTTAAATACTTATGCCTGGAAGGTGAATTTTTGTTTTGTTAGTTAAAAATATAATCCCTATCTCCTTTCTCGTATGTCATCACGGACTCTGCTGTTACAACGGGAACCAAACAAGTTTTGGGTCGTTTTAGTTTGTTCTATAAATAGTAATTGACATGACACGGAGCGGAGGGGCACCGACGACGTCGGTATTTAAGTAAATAAATTAATTGCGTTTCTACAAGACACCTGAAGAAGATCGGGGGGGGGGAATCGATTGAAACGTTGTAGGTAGAAAAACGTTTAATAGCTCGGAGAACAATGCGTTGCGTGTTCTGTCGACGAATTTCCCAGATTGGAGATTGGATTGTATTCCCAAACGCTGATCGGATGAATTGTGGGAAATTACAATGGAAAAAAAAAATCAAACCAAAAAGAAAGAAATCAAAACATTAAAAATAAATAAATAAAAGATAAGAAAATAAATAAATAAATATAGAGAGTCACTGATAGCATTCTTGTTTCGTTTCGGTTCATTTAGCATCGTCTGATTTCCGTTTTTGCTTTTGTATCTACCCCTTCCCCTCCTATCTATTGTTTCCTTTTCCATTGTTGAGGCCACACGAAACCTTGAATTCGCGGGAAAAAAAGAAAGAAAAAAAAATGTACGAAAAAATGTTTTCGTTGCATAAACAAATCAGTGTTGTAGGTGTTCAAGTTCATTTGTTGCTTGTCTTTTTTTTTGTTTTACCTTTTTTATTATTATCATTCTTGTTTTTATATACTTTATTATTATTATTATATATCTTTATTCATTCTGTGTTTTTTAAAAATCTTATTTTTATCTTTTCGGTTTTAAATGGCGGGTAAATCTCAACTCAATTGCAACTGGCAATGAAAAAAAAAAAAAAAGGCAGACATTTTGTTTGTTTTGGTTTTGTTTTAGTCTACTCAGATTTTCAAGTTTAGAGAATCTTTCTTTTTCTTCTTCTTCTTTTCTTTTTCTTTTTCTTCTTCTTTTTCTTCTTCTTTTTCTTTTTTTCTTTTTCTTCTTGTTTATTTTGGTTGAGCAGAAAACAATTTCTAAAACAATGCATTTCTCAAAGATTTATCTGATTTATCACGTTTATATATATATTATATATATATATATGTGTGTGAGTGTATGTGTGTGTGTGTGGCCTGTCTGTGTGGTGTGTGTGGTGTGTGAGTGTATGTGTGTGTGTCTGCCTGTCTGTCTGTTCTGTGTTGTGTGTGTGAGTGTATGTGTGTGTGTGCCTGTCTGTCTGTGTGTCTGTCTGTGTGTGTCTGTCTGTGTGTGTGTGCGTCTGTGTCTGTATATATATTATATATATATATATATATATTATTATATATATATATGAAGAGATAAAGAGAGAGAGAGGGGGAGAAAGAAAGAGAGATTGATAAGAATATAGTGAGATAGACAGATATGAAGATAATGATCTATCTATCTATCTATCTATCTTCTATCTATCGTCAAATAAGGAACGAAAAGGCGCGAAAAAGAGAAGAAAGAAGCCACCACAGCAACTCCAGCAAGCATCAATGTTTGTTTGCAGTCACTGCTCCAGAGATTGCCATTCAAGAATTGGTCTGTTCAACCACTCACGCAGTTGCAAAAATGGACACTACGCCATCGTCTTCAGTAGACGGAAGGATGCCAACAACAGTATATATGTATATGTATATATATATATATATATATATATATATATAGTAAAGTAAGTAAAGTCGTCGGGGCGGCCTAAAGTCGGTATCAGCCAGTCAGCGAGGGAGTCTATTCCTTTTTCAATAGCGCTAGACCATGGAGATTGTTTTGGCGTCTGAGGTGGAGCGCTACACCTACCACTAGCTCCTTACTTTACCGCACAGATCCCTGTGCTACTCATACGCTGAGTTGGCGAGGACTGGTATCGAACTAGGAACCTTGTGGTTTCTAGCCGAACACTCTACCGATATATATATATATATAAAATAAAAAAAAAATTCTATTAACGGTTTTTATTTATTTGTTCATTTTTGTTTTCAAAAAAATTTTTGACATCACACGGTCGCAACATATTGCAACATCTTACAAGGCTGACATCCGGTCAGCCTTGTTCTCAACAAACTTTAAAAAAAAGAAAAAAAAAGAAAGAAATAAGAAATTACAGTTATTCGCCCATTCATAAAGGAGGAGAAGAAGAAATAGAGGAAAAAAAGGAGAGGAAAAGGAAATAAGAAGAGAAATTATAACCACACAAATAAAAAAACATAAGCACGTCATTTCTGAAATAAATCTCTGAGGATAAAGCTTCGCTTTGAAATCGATTAGACATATAAAACATCTTTTTGTCTTTATTTTTTACGCATTGTATTGCCTTCGAATTTTATTATTTTATATATATATATATATATATATATATAGAGAGAGAGAGAGAGAGAGAGAAGAAAGAGAGAAAGAGAGAATGAGAATGAGAGAGATTTAAAAGGAGAAAGATAGATAGATAGTGATATATATACATATATATATATATATATGAAGAGAGAGAGAGAGGGAGGGAGGAGGAGGAGATAGATATTAGAATATAATGGGATTGATGAAGAAATAGATAGTTTTGAAAATATTGAGATAGCTAGATAGATATGAACAGAATGAGAACGAAAGAAAATCGCCTCTCTTGTCGCTTTTTTAAAAAAGAATTCTGAACCTTTAAGTTTATTAGAAAGTTTCCTGTCGCTTCGAATTGGCGATACAGAATTTAAATGTTTTGTTTTCGGTTCTTTGTCATCTTTCTTATTAAACCGGCACCCATAAAATCCGGTGTTGGTTGACGTTGTTCGTTTGACATGGTGACCCCAGAATATCTATATCTAAAATATCCGGATATTCTTATTTTGAGTATCCGCATTCATTTTAAACATAAACAGGATTTTCAAAATCGGAATATCCGTATTATATCAGAATTGTATAGTGTCAGCTGTCAACATACGACCATGATACTCCTCTATGCTGTTTAATATTGACCAGACTTAGCGTCTGAGAGAAAGAGAGTGACAGAGAAACAGGGAGACAGAGAGAAACACACACACACACACACACACGCGCGCATATATATATATATATATATGGCATAATGGTTAGTCGTGGGAAATGGACTTGTCGACTCGAGTTCAAATCCCAGACAAGCCTGTTTGCATTTAACATAGCGCTAATACCCTTGGGAAAGGTATGAATCCATATATTCTCCCTCCAGCTATGGGTTAAATAGTAGAGCAGACTGGGTCCTTCAGCCTTGGGTAGGTAACCAGTCTATGAGAGGGATAACTCTGAATTCAAAATTCCTGAGGTCGGTCGTTGATTGGGTTTGTGGCAACCCTTGATGCACCAATTTTTTCCTATCGACTGTGCCAAAAAGTGCGGATGGTCCAACACAAGCCTTCACCACTATAAACAAATCAAATGGGTTGTTCATTGTATGAAACCTCATGCGTCGAAATCAACGGGAGAGTCCATAATATATAATATATAATAATATATATATATAATGTGTGTGTGTGTGTGTGTGTGGTGTGTGTGTGTGTGTGTGTGTGTGAAGGAAAGACTTACGGGTAGTTTTACCTGAATAAGTCAGCATTATAAAATTATAAAGTGATCAATACGTAAATAGTGCGGATTTATCACTATAGTGTGTACAGAAATAACCTACTCGAGTTTCACCATAAGGATCTTCAGGGTTAAATCCACTGAATTAATCAATATATTGATTAATTACAGCTAACTGCACGTGTTCATGTTGTAGTTATATATATGTATATGTGTGTGTGTGTGTCTGTGTGTCTGTGTGTGTATGTATAAATATATATATACATACATACACACACAGACACACACACACTCCTCCCTCGACCTACCCCTTTGCCCATCTAGCTCCTAGCCTCCATCTGTAAACTTTCCCCACGCTTCATTCATGTTATCCTCATCCCTTATTCCCCCCCTAACCTCCCTACCCTTCATTTCCGCTACTAACTCACTCCCTCATCAAATCACATGTACGTAATTTTTGATTTGAATAAAAGTCATTTGACTGAAGATGTCCTTAAGAATAGGACGAAATATTTCAACTCTTAAATTTGTTTTGAGTTATTATTTTTTGTTCACTATCCTTTTACCTACCCCCCCCATATATTATATATATATATATATATATATATATGTGTGTGTGAGAATGGGAAATGAATCCGACAATATGAGGAAAAAATGAGTAAAGAAATGTAAATGGATAAAAATGAATTTTATCGATATCACTTTTAATCGATATCATTTACACATGTGTTTCGGTCTGTTTATCAAAATGTATACGGATTTACGTTATTATTATTATTATTAAAATAATCAGATGGAGTTGAAATGATGATGATTATAATAATAATAGGAAAAATGCATAAAATGTTCCGTACACAGACCTTCATCAGAGTAGTATTTTTATTTTTTGAGTTGGAGACAAGAATAGAATTTCAAAAGTTTGAAAAAGAATATTTTTTAAAATGTTTATGAACGCAGAGGCCGTTAGGGACGGTTAATATATATATATATATATATATATATGAGAGAGAGAGAGAGAGAGAGGAGAGAGAGAGAGAGAGAGAGAGAGAGAGAGAGGGGCATCTTTCTAGGAGATTCACTATTACCAGTGCTTTTCGATGTCACTCAACTATATACTTAGGAAATTTACTGAGGACTACAAATTCACAGGAAAAAATAAATCACCTTATGTACAAGTCTAATTCCAAAAGTAAAATCTCCAAATTACTGGGGACGCAGGGAAACTGCTCGTGTGGCTATTAACAACACTGTTATGTTTATTGTACCTGCACCTGCGACTAATCCTATGCGCACTTTGCAGCCACGCTCAGTCATGGCTTGCCAGTCGTTTTTAATGGGACTCCCGATTGACGCTCCCGACAAGTGTGAAGTTCGTGCAGTTATTCGGTTTTAGAACACAAAAGGAATTAAACCGAATTGAAATTCATTGCCAATTAACGAAAGTGTATGGCGAGTCGTGCATGGATGTCAAAAACATCTGTAAGTGTTGTAGGGAGTTTGCAACGACGACGAGGTCCAATTCTTCCTCAACGTTGTAGAATAAAACAATAACATTAAAGATCAATAACACCAAGCAATTGTTTATTAAACCCGGTTTTGTTAAAGCCAGTATGAAAATTAATCACACCATATATTATGTAAACTTTTATATCTTAGTGATATATAAGAGGCATTGTAGGATTTTAAATGCACTAATAACATGGGCTGTTTTGAGGCAAATCTGACGCAGATTTTCATAGAGACATTGTTTATAACTTTGACAAAAAATTAGATAGTCATTGATAAACTTTATTTGCTTAGTAGTGAGAGTTACTGAACATTGAAAATGGGTACAACTCAACTATAAAATACATAAGGATGCCAAGAAAAAATGCCCCGAAGATTCGCGCTGTTGCGAGAAACTCGAGTCGGTATAATATAAACAATCTGTATTCTAAACCATTATATTTTAATCGTATATATATATATATATATATATATATATATATATTATATATATATATATTAATGGTCTTATCCCCCTCCTTTACCGAATATATATATGTACAGTTTGACTTTTAAAAGATCTACCGGTTGTTACTTTTGAAAAAGCACCGATCGAAAGGGCCCTTAAGTTTCTCCTTCTTTCGATCTCTTTTCTTTTTAATTCGTTTAAAATTGCTGATCAATAAAGTACTTATACTTTATACTTTGTAGAATAAAACAATAACATTAAAGATCAATAACACCAAGCAATTATTTATTAAACCCGGTTTTGTTAAAGCCAGTATGAAAATTAATCACACCATATATTATGTAAACTTTTATATCTTAGTGATATATAAGAGACATTGCAGGATTTTAAATGCACTAAAAACAGGGGCTGTTTTGAAGATTTTCATCATTGGACATCGTTAATAAATAAGATTTATTCTATGTTTATAATGAATGCTTTTGACTATAAATTGAATTGATAAACTTGCGCAATTCCTGAGAGTATTGTGACGTAAGCAGTGATTTAGTTTCGGTTACAGATTGACCAGACAGCGAATCTCCATTGTTATTAGATTTTCACACCTGCCGTAGCCGGCGGTTCACTGTAGGTTGAGTGACTGCAAGTCCCCTAAGGTCTCTAGCCGATCTTAACAGTGCTGTAGTTCTCGATTCTTCCTCTGATTTTCAATTCGCCCAAATTATTTTCCAGAACTTTATGGACCGTTCCAAGAGCACCAATTACAATTTCATTATTATTATTATTATTATTATTATTATTATTAGTTTTACAGACCAGTGTTAGCTGATGGTGTTTCACTGGGGTCTCTTCGGGTCTGCAGGACTCTCCCGAGTATCCTAGCCAATTGCAGCAATGCAGTTGTCTGGATGGTCTAAATTATTCCTTTAATTTTCAGTTCCTCTAATCTCTTTTCCAAGCTTTTCTCCTCAGGTCTCCAGGACTCTTCTGAGTATTCTGGCAGATTGCAGCAGTGCAGTGTTCTGAATGGTTTCAACCCTTCATCTGATTTCCAAATATTCCAGACTCTTTTCCAATCCTTTTGGGACTGTTCCAACTGCACCAACTACAATTGGTATTACTTTGACACTCATATACCACAGCTTTTTCAATTCTCTGGCAAAGTTCAGGTATTTGTCTATCTTTTCGTTTTCCTTCATCTTCCCCCTGTGATCTGCTGGAACTGGAAAATCTACCAGTTGACAAGTTCTCTTTTTTTGTTAATCTATACTAGGTCTCCCGTTGTGCTATTATTTGCTCCTTTTGAGTTTTCACACCAGCATTAGCTGATGGTCTTTCACTGGAGTCTGAGTGACAGCAAGTCTCCTCAGGTCTCCAGGACTCTTCTCAGTATTCTGGTAGATTGCAGCAGTGCAGTGTTCTGAATGGTTTCAATCCTTCCTCTGATATCCAAACTTTCCAAACCCTTTTCTAATCCTTTTGGGACTGTTCCAAGTGCACCAACCACAAGTGGTATCACTTTCACTTTCATATTCCATAACTTTTTCAGTTCTCTGACAAGGTGCAGATATTTGTCCATTTTTTTCATTTTCCTTTAGCTTCACCCTGTGAACTGCTGGCACTGCAAAATCTACCAGTTGACAAGTTCTTTCTTTTTTGTTTATCAACGCTATGTCTCGTTTTCTTGCTGGGATAAGGTGATCCGTTTTTATTTCAAAGTCCCAGAGAATTTTATGCGTTTCGTTCTCAAGAACAGATTCTGGTTTATGCATATACCATTTTGTTGTGTAGTCAAAATTAAATTTTTTGCATAATTCCCAGTGGATCACCTTCCCAACCCAGTCGTGTCTAGATTTGTACTCCCTTTGTGCTAGTTTGCTACATTCGCAGAGTATATGGTATACAGTCTCATCTCTATTATCACAAAGTCTACATTTACTATTTGTTGGGTCCTATCAATTTTCGCTTTGATATAGTTTGTTCTTATGGCATTATTTTGTGCAGCAATTATAAGTGATTCAGTTTCTCTTTTGAGGTTTCCCTTTCTTAACCATGTCCAAGTCTTTTCATGTGCAACCTCTTCTATTTGTCGTTTGAAGCGTCCATATAATTGTTTTTCTTCCCATTTTTGTTTTCTAGTCTTTGTTGTTTTTCTCTTTTTTTGTTGTTGTTGTTTTTTTGTTGTTTTTTTAATATTATTATTATTGTTGTTGTTGTTGTTTGTCCCCCCTCCGTGGTTGGTGGTTCACTGGAGTCTGAGTGATAGCAAGTCTCCTCGGGTCTCCAGGACTCTTCTGAGTATTCTAGCCGATCCCAACAGTGCCGTAGTTTGGATGGTCTCGATTCTTCCTCGGATTTCCAGTTCACCCAAATTCTTTTCCAGACCCTTGGGGATTGTTCCAAGGGCACCAATTACAATTGGTACGACCTATTATTATTATTATTATTATCATTATTATTATTATTTCGGTTAAGATATCAAGTTAATCGTGTATATTCAAAGTATTTCTTCAACACACACACGCACGCACGCACGTTGGCGCCGATAGAGAAATCGATTATAAAGCGAGTATGGGTGCATTTGTAATGCCCTGGCAAATATCTACTTGAAACCATCGGCACTAAAAGAGACCGCCGCCGCCGCCGCCGCCGCCATTGCCGCCGCCATTGCCGCCGCCGCCGCCGCCGCCGCTGACGACGACGACGACGACATGCACCCAGCAAATTCTTTGAATTCCAGTCGACTGAATCGTTCTGTTATTCTCGTTTTGCTATCAATTCTTCCCAAAAATCAAAAGTGATTCATTCGGCGTCTGCAATTCTTCTTCTTCTTCTTCTTCTTCTTCTTCTCTTCTTCTTCTTCTTCTCTTCTTCTTCTTCTCTTCTTCTTCTTCTTCTCGCCCTTCTTCTTCTTCTCGCCCTTCTTCTTCTCTTCTTCTTTTTTCATTCTTTCTTCTTCTTCTTGTTCTTCTTGTTCTTGTTCTTGTTCTTGTTCTTGTTCTTCTTTCATTCTTTCTTCTTCTTCTTCTTCTTCTTCTTCATCTTCTTCTTTCATTTCTTCTTCTTCTTTCATTCTTTCTTTTTCTTTCATTTCTTCTTCATCTTCTTCTTCTTCTTCTTCTTCTTTCTTCTTCTTCTTCTTATTTTCGGCCTTCTTCTTCTTCTTCTTCTTCTTCTTCTTCTTCTTCTTCTTTTATTCTTTCTTCTTTTTCTTCTCTTTATTCTTTCTTCTTTTTCTTCTTCTTCTATCCTTTTCTTCTTCTCTTCTTCTCTTCTTCTTCTTCTTCTTCTTCTTTCATTCTTTCTTCTTCTTCTTCTTCTTTCATTTTTCTTCTTCTTTCTTTTCTTTTTTTCTTCTTCATCTTCTTCTTCTTCTTGCTCTTTCTTTTTCCTTCTTCTTCTTCTTCTTCTTCTTCTTCTTCTTCTTCTCTTCTTCTTCTTCTTTCTTCTTTTTCTTCTTCTTCTACATCCTTTTTTTCTTCTCGGCCTTCTTCTTCTTCTTCTTTTCATTCTTTCTTCTTCTTCTTCTTCTTCTTCTTCTTCTTCTTTGAGAGAAGAGAGAGAGAGAGAGAGAGAGAGAGAGAGAGAAGAGAGAGAGAGAGAGAGAGAGAGAGAGAGAGAGAGAGAAACTCTCACACCACTTGTTTAACTTAGAGAACATTGCTTCTTCACTTTTTTAGTAGTTCGATCTGATAACAAAAAGAAAGAACTTATTAAAAAAAATGTTGAAGTATTTGGAGACAGCAATATGACTCAATTGAAAAATATTGACAATTAGTAACTCTTATATTCCATGTAAATAAACCTATTATTATTATTATTATTATTATTATTATTATTATTATTATTATTATTATTATTATCTTCTTTTTTTCACTCCATTTAAGTTTTTCACACCCGCCTTAGCCACTGGTTCACTGAAGGATGAGTGACAGCAAGTCTCCTCAGTATTCCAGCCGATCTAAACAATGCTGTAGTCTTGATGGTCTCGATTCTCCGTCTGATTTCCAATTCATCCAGACTCTTTACTAGACCCCCAGGGGACCGTCCTTAGGAACCCAATTACAATTCATCTTCATGTTCCACAGTTTTCCTAGTTCTCTAGCAAGGTCCCAGTATTTGTATATCTTTTCACTTTCTTTCTGTTTTACCTAAAAATCCTTAAAGTCAACCCATTTTAAGTTATTGATGATTTCTGATTTTTTCATAGCAAGATCAATATCCCGATGTGGCACTGCCTCTATGACAACATTTTTCTATTATTATTTCACATATATTAAACATTATTTGTACCAAAAAGATAGTTTGGTTTTTGCTCAGAACCGAAGCTACAACATTTTGCAAAAATTTGTTACAATGTTTCACTTCAATTTTTCTGAAATTTTGTGAAAGTTAGATAATCCCCAAAATTTGAGCTTCCAATTTCCAAAATTGTTCTGTAGGCATTATAGATCTGAATATTTTGTTAAAATATTGTTAAAATATTAATTCTTTTAGATACAATGGTGTGAGAAATAATCGTGGAAGAAGAGAAATATATATATTATATATATATATATATATATATATATATATATATATATATATATATATAAAGAAGATAAATATATATATATATATATATCTAACATGTATAATATATGTACAAACTTATGATAAAGAAGGTGTATTATTCACTTCCACAATTATCTTTGATTAATCAATTTCTTGATTAATTCATTAAACTAACCCTGATGATACTTTTTGGGTGAAGCTTAAGTAGGTTATCTATCTATAATTTTTTACTACTACTACTACACACACACACACACACAGACACACACACACATACATACACACACACACACACACACACACACACACAATATATATATATATATATATATATATATATATAGAGAGAGAGAGAGAAGAGATAGATAGATAGATAGACAATCACACATATTTATATACACATATCTATATCGCTATATAAAATGGAAGCGCGTGGTGTAATGGTTAAAGTCATGGCAAATGGACTCGTCGCCTCGAGTTCAAATCCTGGATGTGGTCATTGCATTTCACTTAGCGGTAATACCCTTGGGAAATGTATGAATCCTACTCTCCCTCCAGCTATGGGTAAATAGTAGGGCAGACTGGGCTCTTTAACCTTGGTTAGGCAACCGGACTTCTAGGAGAATGAAAACTCTGAATTCAAACCTGTTAAACTCCGCTTAAGAAATTGACCTTGTGTCACATCCTGCTCATGCGGAGGGGTTGTATATATATATATATATATATCATATAAATCAAGCTAGGGCTTGGCGTGACCAGCCGATTGATCGGAGGGGGGCTCTCCGACCGCCCGTCTAGCCCAAGATAGGGCCAAAGTGGAGTATTGCAGTCATGAACTGCTCATCCACCTGGGTTTTATCCTTAAGCATCACGGTTCGCCACCCACGGCCAACAGGTGGCCCCATTGGGGGAGTTTTACCCCTCTGCAGAGGTGCAGTCGGTACATTCTAACGCCCCAGCCGACAGGGCGGGATTATTATTAGATAGGAACGTTTCAGCTTATATAACTGTGTGCAAACAACTGGTTGTTATAGATAATGTGCAATTTATTATTTGCTGCATATTTGATAGACACTTCTGTAATGTGTTGCCACCTTATCTGCAACTGCAACAGAATGCAATTATATGCACACTGTTAACATCACGTTGCACGCGAGAAAATAAAAAAAACAACGTTGGCTTTGTTGATTGCTTTAAGGTCACGATTACATGAAATGCAAATTAAAAAAAAACAAAAACATGAACAATGCCAATACAAAGTGTCAATATGCGCTACTGAATTCACTGGGATCAGGGCTTGTGTTAAGGTGTGATCCTCTCCCTCCCCGACAGAATCTATGACACGCCCCTAATCTAAGATAAGGCTCCCTCACTCTACTACATGCCACTGTTCATGAAGCAGTAGGTATTTCGTCAAGGGTAGGACATGACACTGTAACGTAGCGGCGTCGTCACGGTACCAAATAGGTATTTTTGTTGCATAGTGCCTTTTCTTTGACGGCACTAAATATCTATACGTTGTATACTTCTTACGTCTTACTCTGGTCTATTCTTCCGGCCGTCTTCTGATCGTCTAGTCTTCTGTCTTCTATCTTCTAATGGTCTCGTCTGGTCTTTCTTATCTGGGTTCCGTGTCTGGTTCTGCTGGGGACCATTTCTTATCAGAAGTCTTGTGTCATTGTTAGCTTTTAGTAATAACAACAAGACTTCGATTTACTTTTGATGTTACTTTATTCCGGATCCCCAGACCAGACAACTGCGCGCGGAGAGTCACATCTTGCTAGCTTCAGTCCTAACTCTCAACTGACTAACTGCAACTAACTAACTGAGTTGCCCACCTTAAACCGGAAGGGGGCTTTCTATCGGGGTTCCGTTCTCACGATTCTATCCCCAGAAAGCAAGGTGAGAGTGAGGTCAAGCATTGTCACTCACTCTCAAGGCCATCAGCTGTACTGATCGCCATAAGGATTTCTATACTACCTTAAAAAGTAATAGGGATCCAATTAATATGTAACAACACAAGGTTGTAAATATGGGGCATCCAGTGTAGATCAAACGCACTATTCAGTAGTAGATATTTACCCAACCCATTCATCATGGGGAAGGTATGACACAAGGTCAGAGGATCTAACTCGCTATTCAGTAGTATGTATTTTTCCAACCCCTTCGCCTCGGGTAGGATGTGACACAAAGCTGCTAGTATTGGGCATCCAGTGAGGGTCAAACTCGCTATTTAATGGTTACTAAACCCGTTTGCCAGGGTAGGATGTGACACAAGATCGCAAATTTAGGGAGGCCAGCTAGAATCTCAAACTTTATTCAGTAGCAGGTTTTTACCCAACCCGTCTGCCACAGATAAGATGTGACACAAGGTCAGAGGTCTGGGGCATACAGCGAGGATCGAACTCACTATTCAGTAGTATGTATTTACCCAACCCCTTTGTCACGATTAGGATGTGACACAAGGTCACAAGTACGGGGTTTCCAGGGAGAACCGAACTCGTTATTCCATAATAGATATGTACCCAAACCATTCACCACGAATAGGTTGTGACACAATGTCGCAAAGTATGGGGCATCCAGTGAGGATCGAACTCACTATTCAGTAGTATGTATTTACCCAAACCTTTCGCCTCGGGTACGGTGTGACAAAAGGTTGCAATTATTGGGTATCTAGCAAGGATGCAATTCCTTATTCAGTAGTAATATCTACCCCTCCACACGAGCAGGATGCGACACAAGGTCAATTTCTCAAGCGGAGTTCAACTGGTTTGAATTCAGAGTTTTCCTTCTCCTTATTCAGTAGTAATAGTTCAGCAAGAATAACTTGTTAACAATTACACCACGATAGGCCATGTATTTTAAAGTAGTATTCGGAGAATACTATAGAATTTCCAGCCGGGAAAATTTGGCTCAGGACCGCCCTCGGTGGCGGCAGGCTCTTTGTAGCGGATTGTTCATGTCTGAAGCCACCCTGGTGCAACACCATGAAGCCAAGAGATCCAGAAGAAAGCAACGACAACAAATCACCGGTACATCAACATCTTCAGGGACAGCCTTAACATGCGACATCTGTGGTCGAGAATGTTTTTCGAACATTGGATACACAGTCACACAGTCTCACAGGAGGCGCTGTAACTTCAGGGGCACAAGAACTATATTATAGTCTTCCGAGACTGAAATTCCAATGACTCATAGAAAATATATTAAACCATCATTTCGGAGACAACAGGCTATTAGGCTCCGGAAGCGCGTGGTGTAATGGTTAAAGTCATGGGAAATGGACTCGTCGCCCCAAGTTCAAATCCTGGACGTGGTAATTGCATTTCATTTAGCGCTAATACCCTTGGGAAAGGTATGAATCCTACTCTCCCTCCAGATATGGGTAAATAGTAGGGCAGACTGGGCTCTTTAACCTTGGTTAGGCAACCGGTCTAGGAGAAGGAAAAACTCTGAATTCAAACCTGTTGAACTCCGCTTAAGAAATTGACCTTGTGTCGCATCCTGCTCGTGCGGAGGGGTTGATAAATATATATTAGGCTCTGGCTCTGCCAGAGATCGTTACCTTACTATCACTGTGTTGTGCTTGCCTTCTTCCGTCTACTACGTAGCCTGGGTGGGTCTAAATGGAGGATGAGCTGTTGCTCAAGCAGCAAATCCCCTCTCTCCACACTGCTGCTGTGATCCAAAGGAAAGGTAAGGTACCAATGCGGTTTGGTAACGGTAGTGTCGCAGGAGTTGATGGGTAGCACTGGATTTCTCTGATCCATGTAAATTATGGATAAATTCTTTTTTTAAATTATTTTTAATTACTATATACAGATTATGACTGAATTGCATTTCTTGAAATTGAATATATGTGAGAAATAAATTAGTTTCGATAAATTTCCTACTTCTTATATCTATAATATAGTCTAACTGAAAGTAGGACACATTCAAACCAGGTAGGCCACATATTATAAGGGCACCAAAAATAATACTATCACTATCAACATTAATTATAAAAATTATACCATCACTCTCAAGTAAGCATGTACCGAGACCACACGATGTTGATACAGCTGCGTCCTCGCTTGAAGCCCCTCTGGTATGGTCTTCTGAAGTGGTCCATTTTGTCACATATGTGGTGTAGTGTTACTGTGGATATGATCTTCCGAATGTTGTTTATCAACCCAATGGGTCTCCGAATTGCTAGTGAACTTAGTGGTTTCTTGGATTTGGGTAGTGAGATTAAGGCGGATCTTGTCACTGGATTCAATCAGATGTTGTTGTTCATAACAAAATGACATCATTACCAACGCAGGAACATGAATCATATATTAAAATGAAGCTGGTCCTCTGTGGATCACATCCCTACTTCTCCGCATAGGCACCGTTTCTCTCAATATTAATGTTTCACCTTTGAATGAGAGTATGCCCTGTAAAATTCTGACGTGCACTTTAGGGACTCCAGCTCCTGATTTGTTTTGGCAATTTACTATTAAACATATCCGAATTCACGGTGTGTATTATGCCCATTTGTATTACGTATAAATCCTTATCAAGACAGTGGCAAAAATAAATTGAGGAGCTGGGTAAATAATTATCCCTGCAAAGATAACGACAGCAGTGCTACGAACAAAACCTTCGTCAGATTGAGTCAGGCATTGTTTCGGGGCTGAAACATCATTACCAGGTGTATCGGGGGAGTTCTACGTCAGTCTGGTAGTATCACAGATACAATCTCTACTTGATCTAGAAGCCTCGGTGATAGAGCAAAACTGTTTATAAATTTGAATTCAGCACACCCAAATTAGTAAAAAAAACACCTATTCACATTCTTGCCTAAGACAAAATCTTTTTTTTTTGTAAACCAGTGTTATTTCTAGTTCCCAAATTTGCCTAGAGACAAATTTTTGAACGCTATCAAATAACAATTATTAATTTTTATATTTTTTAAGAAACAAATTTATTTTAATGAATGAAAAGATGTGAAATATCGAATTCAACCCGGTTTTATAAATTGAAGTTAAAAAAAAAAAAAAACACAAAAGAAAAAAAAAAACCTATTCTGCCGTAAACAATTCGATTGATTTTAACTTCAACAGAAAAGACTCATTGTCAGATAATAGAAATCGATTGATTTTCTTTTCTGTTTCCAACAGATAATTGATATCGATTAGTTCGCTGAGATATCTTAGCCTTGGGCAATGATCATTAGTCAAATAAAAAAAAAACCACAACGATTCTTATTTTCATTTGAAATATATGAAAAAAAAAGAAGAAAAAACAAGAAGCTCTAAAAATTTTTAGTCAGTTGAAAGATTTCATTATCTTCTCAAAAGAAGAAAAAAATTGTTTTGGTGGAAAGAGCCATTGACAAATTCATTTATTCTTAAGTATTAAACCATTTTAACTGGTAAATGCGGCCGTGAGAAAAGGAGAAAAGAAATACAAAGAAAAATTGGCAATGGAGGTTTTAAGTGGTTTTTCAAAAACAATTCAAACGTTCTCTGCATCTATACCACATCACATTTTTTATTATCAAGTTATTTAATTTCCTTCGATTTAAAGGAAACATCTCCACACTCAACGGCAAACCTCTTAAGCCAGTAGAACAATTCACATACCTAGGTAGTAATATCTCCTCCACAGAGTGCGATGTTAATACACGGATAGCAAAGGCATGGTCAGCTACAAATAGTATATCAGTCATATGGAGGTCCGATCTCCCTGGCAAGCTGAAGCGACAGTTCTTCCAGACTGTGGTTGTGTCGGTGCTGCTATATGGCTGCACCACCTGGACCCTAACAAAGCGTCTTGAGAATAAGCAAGATGGGAGCTGCACAAGAATGCTGCGTGCAGTCTTGAATAAGTCGTGGAAACAGCACCCCACAAGGAAACAGCTGTACTGTCACCTGCCCCCCCCCATCTCACAAACTATCCAAGTGATACGGACAAGGCATGCAGGACTCTGCTGGAGAAGCAAGGATGAACTCATAAGTGACGTTCTCCTGTGGAAGCCAACACATGGACATGCAAGTGTGGGGCGTCCAGCAAGGACCTACATTGACCAGTTATGTGAAGATGCTGGCTGCTCCGCAGAGGAGCTTCCAGGTGTAATGAATGATAGGGAAGGCTGGCGAAAGATTGTCATGGATATCCGTGCTGCATGCACGACATGATGATGATGATGATGATGATATATATATATATATATATATATATGGCATTTTCGTAAAAAAGTGACTTACCGGTGAAAATGGTCACAGTGGTTACTTGATTCAAGTTTCACAATGATAAGGCAGCGATATAACAGATATAAAGTGCTCAATACGTTAGTAGAGCAAATTTATTAACGTAAAGGTACTCGAGTTTCACCATAAGGATCTTCAGGGTTAAATCTACTGGATTAATCAAGATATTGATTAATGGCAGTCGATTTCACGTATGGTTTTTTTTTCGCGATAAACGGTTGATTGTAGGTCCGCGGTCGAAGAACGCTGGTTTTAAATTCCAAAATTCAAAAAGAGCGGAAGTTGCATTTATTTCAAAGGATCAAAATATAAACATTGTTAGAAATCCGCTTTGTGCCATTGTTTACGACAATGATGAGGATTGTTTATATTATTTTATAGTCCGTAGTGATTAAATGTGGTTTTAATAATGTATGTATAAGGTTATTTATTTTGATTAAAGCCAGTGGAATGTGTATATATGTATACACACAAGGCAGTGTGTTTTACCATTTCAATGGTCTTCTTTATGTTAATATATATATACATACACATATATATATATATACGTTTTAAAAACGAATAGCTTAAAATCTTCCGACTGCAGTTTCTCGCAGTAGCGCGAATCTTCAGGGAATTGTTTTGTCCAACCATCGGCCTGTATTTATAACTGGATTATACCCATTCTCAAGTAAGTGGCTGTTCTACCTAACCTCCTTACCCCCTCCCTACGTAATGCCTGAACGTATATTTAGCTCTTTTTATTGAGCACTCTTAAATTGGTTTTAATAAAATTCAGAAGTAAATATATTTCTTTGCTTCGTGGATTTGCAAGTAACTGTGATATATATATATATATATATATATATATATATATATATATATATGTATATATATGCTGAAAGGATAAATAAATAAAGAATGAAAATCTTGAATGGATAAAAATGGTTTAATGAAATGCCAACACGTGTTTCAACCGAGAGTTTGTCCATTTACACCTTGCATTCTTTTTATTATTATTATTATTATTATTATTATTATTATTATTATTATTATTATTATGAAATAAAATGATAATGAATAGAATACAATGTGTAAATGGACAAACTTTCGACCGAAACACGTGTTAGTATTTCATTAAACCATTTTTAATCCATTCAACATTTTCTTACCTTTATTTATTTAACATTGTGTCGGATTCATTTCCATTTTTAAACTTACACAACATGCACACACACACAACACACACACACACGTACACGCACCACAGCACACATGCACACACACACACACACACACACACACACATATATATATATATATATATATATATATATATATATGGTGATTGCCGCTTTCTTCACAGAATAAGGCATTTCTACAAGTATTTCAGTTGTGAGTAGTTTTGAGTAGTTGTGAGCATGCAGATGGCCCACGGTTCCAGCTTGTTTTTATGTACCCTGTCACACATATGAAACCCTCGGCATACAGGCCCTGCCATACAGGTCAGACTTTAATGTGGGAAATGTTTCCATGGTGTGTCATGTGTTTCTTCAGGATGGAGGGCTCGAGTCACCTTACCTCAAACTTCTTACAGCTACCATCGGCATGTCTTTCCATAAGGATGTATATCCAGCCCACCCTCTTCTGTCAATTGGTCCTTATCGCTGAACTGACTTCTGCAAGGGCATCGATGTCGGCCCCATATGAAGATGCTCCCCTCTCATGATACCAGTACGTAGTTTGGTGTTTCCCAATCTCTCAAGATTGGGAAGTGTCCAGACCTTCCAGGTGGCTATTTTTGCCTTGTTTTGTGTTGTATTATTTTCTTGTTTTCAGCCCAGTGGACATCTGTCGAAATGCTGGTTTCTGGCCATCTTAATAGGTGAACTGGCATTTGTTTAGGTCACCTTTTCTAGACACTTCCCAAATGGATGGGTGAACAGTATTAACCAGGGGTTGCTCATTCATCCACAACCTGGCAGAGGCATGTTGCTGTTCAATCAGCAAGGTGGTGACGTTAAGTAGGTCACGAGTCACGCCATATGTAGATTCACATCTGCGCGCTTCCGGCACGTCAGGCCTGCACAACTCATATATATATATATATATATATATATAGGGGGATTGTTAAGTTACTCCCTATTTAAACAAATCTTATAATTCATTTCTGGTTATTTGTACAAAAAATGAATATGAGAAGAACACACATGACATGGAGTTTTATTTAAAATTCAAGATGGGCACCAGCATTTGTCTCCAATCTCTTAAGCCGTTCGAAAATCGCAAGAACTGATCTTCGTAGGAACTCTTGTGGAGTGGCAGAAATAAATTCTCGTATTCGTCCTTCAAGTCCTCCAAAAGTTGTTGGTTTCATAGAGTAAACTTGCTCCATCAACCAACCCTAACGTATTTAATTTATAATTAATGTTGTTGTGGATTAATTATTGATAGAATTGGATTAATGATTAACAGAAAAAAATGGATTAATAATTTCTAGAAATGGATTAATAACCCATGGAAATGCTATATGAGGTATGTCAGAAAAGTTCCAGTATGTCAGAACATTTCGATGTGAGGGGCATCGTCCACTGTGAGTTCTTGCCAAAGAGTCAGATGATCAACCAGCATGTCTACAAAGAGATACTGCGGCATTTGCTTCGATCAGTGCGCGAGAAGAGGCAAGAGATGTGGTAGGACAACTCATGCAGGGTGTTAAATCAGGGTTTCTGGTTGGCCACTCATTCAATAGAATAATTCTTAATTGTTCTATTGTTTGTTTTTGTTTATTTAGAATATTATGTGTGTGGCTGCACTACTAGGAGACTAACGAATCGCTTTGAGAATAAGCTAGATTATTACCTATTATTATTTCTACTTCCTTCTTCCCTTTTCGTTGGCTTAAGATGAATAAGCAAAAACATCCTTTCTCTTCCCCCACTCTATCACTCTCTCTCTTCCTCTCTATCTCCTACCCTTTCTCTCTCCCCCCCCTCTCTCTTCTTCTTCTTCTTCTTCTTCCGCTTAAGATGAATAAGCAAAAGTCGCATCTTTTTCTCTTCCTATCTATCTCCCACCCTTCTCTCTCTCTTCCTCTCTCTCTCTTTCTTCTTCTTCTTCTTCTTCTTCTTCTTCTTCTTCTTCTTCTTCTTCTTCTTCTTCTTCAGATGAATAAGCAAAATGTCGCATCTTTTCTCTTCCTCTCTATCTCCCACCCTTTCTCTCTCTCTCCTCTCTCTCTCTCTCTTTTCTTCTTCTTCTTCTTCTTCTTCTTCTTC
The DNA here is from genome assembly GCA_023376005.1 of Doryteuthis pealeii. NCBI lineage: Eukaryota > Metazoa > Mollusca > Cephalopoda > Myopsida > Loliginidae > Doryteuthis > Doryteuthis pealeii. The sequence goes on from CM042168.1 coordinate 4,552,630, forward strand.
TTCTTCTTCTTCTTCTTCTTCTTCTTCTTCTTCTTCTTCTTCAGATGAATAAGCAAAATGTCGCATCTTTTCTCTTCCTCTCTATCTCCCACCCTTTCTCTCTCTCTCTCTCTTCCTCTTTCTCTCTCTTTCTTCTTCTTCTTCTTCTTCTTCTTCTTCTTCTTCTTCTTCTTCTTCTTCTTCTTCTTCTTCTTAGGCTTAAGATGAATAAGCAAAAGGTCGCATTTTTTTCTCTTCTCTCTTCTCCCACTCTTTCTCTCTCTCTCTCTCTCTCTCTCTCTCTCTCTCTCTCTCTCTCTCTCTCTCTCTCTCTCTCTTCTTTTTTCATAGGCTTAAGATGAATGCTGCACGTAATACTAAACAAATCGTGGAATCACCACCCTACAACAAAGCAGCTGTACGACCAATTGCCCCAATCAAACAAACTGAGTAAGACGTAAAAGCCACACTGGGCACCGCTGGAGAAGCAGGGACGAACTCATAAGTGATATTCTCCTAGGGAAACTAGAATATGGGTACGCCAATGTGGGCCGCCCAGAAAATACATAGACTGATAAGATCTGCACGGATACCGGATGCTGTGCAGAGGACCAGCCGAATGCAAAGAGTGATAGGGACAGTTGGCGAGAGATTGTCACGGATATCCGTGCTTGTAGCACGACATGATGATGATCATGATGATTATCCTTATCATTGTTGTTTTTAGCAAACAATTTTCTCTTTGGTCTTCCTTATTGTCTAGACTTTTGATATGAAGTATTTTCATTATTCCTTTTATTTTTTTAATCTGTTATCCTCATCTTTGTTATTTTTAGCACTCATTTCATCTGATATATCGTTTGGTCTTCCTTAGTGTCTAAATTTTTGGCATTAGATATTTCTGTTATTCCATCTATTTTTGAGACTGTCATCCCTATCTTTGTTGTTTTTAACTGCACGTTTCAGTTGATAGGTTATGTTAAATTGAATAACAATGAAGACATCCGTCCAAGAAAATATGGAACAGGAAATAGTAGATCAGATGGAAATGATGAGATAAAAGAAAAGAAAAAAAAAAAGAAAAAAGAAAAAGAAAAGAAAAAAGACAAAAGAAAAGAAAGCTGCGTGATGCTGCTGACATTATCATCAGAGGAAATCTGAGGAGAAAGTCTTCTAATGTAAGATGATTAGTTCGACCGAAAAGAGGTAAAATCGTTCGAACGGAACCAGAGTTGGTTCTGATTGGTCTTCAAAACTGTGTCGTCACTGAAAACTTTTTTAACCAATCAGCATTCAGCCTGTCCAGGGGGTGTAAGAAAAGAATTGTTGTCTTCACGGATTTCCTGGTGGAACGTGCAATATTTCGATGTATCCATTGGTCGAGAAAATAAGTTGCAAAAAAAATGGCGGAGATAGAAGAATGCTGAAAGTAACAATGAAAAATAGGATGAACAAAAAAAAAAAAAAGAAAAAAAAGAAAAAAAAAAAAGAAAAATAATTATAATTGGTTAAAGAACCAATGAGAGACGGAATTTTGGAAATCCGTTACTGAAGAAAAAGAAAGAAAAAAAAAACATCCGATAGAAGAACAGGAAAGATAATATATCGACAACATTCTGATAGACGAAAATAAATTATTATTCAATAAATCCGTGTTTGTTTAGCTTTTGTCACTGTAATTATATATTGGCATCTATCTATCTATCTCTCTCTCTCTCTCTCTCTCTCTCTATATATATATATATATATATATATATATATATATATATATCCCATGAATTTGGTATGAGCTCTCTAATTGATAATTTAAATGAACTCTCACTACTAGCAGATAAGCAATGATCGTTTCCCCGGAAACTTGATCTCTCAGTGACCGTGGTAAAGAATGGGACCGAGTGAACTCTTTTGGAATCAGTCTTGGAGACGGATGTCTAAATCTAAAACCGGAACTGGAGTCTCCTGCAATATGACGTTGCCTTCAATATCGTCCTTGTTATCTGCGTCAACTCTGGAGAAGTTTTAAAGACCCTTGCT
>CM042168.1:4559642-4564642 GCA_023376005.1 Doryteuthis pealeii
TAGTTTTTAAAATGTTGAATACCCATCAGGAATGACTAAAACAAAAAGTAGACCGACTTGCAAAAGCGTACATCAATCAGCCCTGTACGGATTCTGGATGCTGTGCAAAGGACTCCTAGGGACGATGACCGATACAAACGGTTGGATATATATATATATATATATATATATATATAGAGAGAGAGAGAAGAGAGAGAGAGAGAGAGAAGATAGATAGATAGAGAGATAGATAGATAGATAGAGAGAGAGAGAGAGAGAGAGAGAGAGAGAGAGAGAGAGAGAGAGAGAGAGAGAGAGTCATGGATATACGTGCTGTCAGCGTGACCTGATGATGATGATGATGATGATGATATCAATAATTTTCTTAAGATATACGAAGTGGAACTGCGATGAATCTTCTTCGTTCCTCATATTTTACTTTGTCCAGGCTGTTGACAAATTCACTGAGTAATCCCAGTGCGACAACAACTACTGGACCTGCTAGATGGGACCCATCTACGGTTTAAATAGAAAAAAAAGTTTTAAAAAAATGAGTTTAACAAAAATTGAGTTTAGATTTCTTTTTAAATGGAATATCCATCAAGAATGAAAAAAAATGTTTGGTATAAAATAACCCAACAAGAATTGACATGCCGTAAAAACCAATGAATCAACAAAAACTACTGGTATTTCTGCTTCCATTTTTTTAGATTTATAAAGCTTTTCGAATTCTTTCAGAACAATGTTTCGATTAGCCGTGACAAACAAATCGATTAGGCGATATGTTTCGTTTTTTTTTTCCTTAAAATCTTTCATCATAATATCTGTCCGGTTGGCATTTGTATTTCTGTCCGTGAGGTTTGAAGTTTATTTTCCTCTCTCAATGAATAAACACCGAAAATTAAATTTGAATAATTTATTGACTTTCTGATGATTTTATTATTCATGAACTCTTTTTTGTTTGAAAATAAACCCCCAAAATAACTTTTGAAAATAACCATCCCTTATTTATTTCTTTTACTCATTTTTCTCGATATACATATTTACTAACCTATAAGTAGGATGTGACACAAGGTCAATTTCTTCAGTGCAATTTAACAGGCTTCAATTCAGAGGTTTCCTTTGTTACGATTTTAGTGGACATCCTTTAGGCTTCAAACAAGAGCGCTTGTCAAGTGGAGATCCTTTGTGTTAAGCAGAGCGTGATCCTTGGTAAAGAATACTTTGGTTGTTCCTTGGTGCTCCTCAGTCTTGCAAGTCATTTATCAATAATTGAAAATGGACGTCTTTCAGTATCAGTGATTAAGTTGTCAACCAGCCACGCATTCGGGCTGTTGATTGGCTGAGGTTTAAACCACGTGACCTCGCTTAGTCTATAAATTTAAGTGGTGTATTGTAGCACGGCTTATAACCACCAAATAATCAAACATCCTTCTCCTAGACTAGTTGCCAAACAAAGGTTAAAAAGCCCAATCTGCCCAACTATTTATCCATAGCTGAAGGGAGAATAGTTGGATACATACCTTTCCCAAGAGTATTAGCGCTACGCCAAATGCCACAAGCCTTGTCCAGGATTTGAACTCGTCTCACTGTGTCTATTTCCTAGGGCGGTAACCATTACAATACGCCCCACCAACTCACTGGCATTACTTCCAGGTCCACCCTGATGCAAAGTGGTAGTACCTATTAGGATCTTATCAAAGGATCAACCGTTGTAAATTATTTGCATTAAGAATATTTATATGACGTTATAAATGTATGAATGGGGACGGTTTAGGTCAGTCGGTAGAACATCCATCTTGAAATCACAAGGTTCTGAGATCGATACTGGTCCCTCAGCGTATGAGTAGCAGAGATTGCTTAATCTGATCTGTGCAGTAAAGTGGGGAGCTGTCGGTTAGTGTGGCGCACCACCTCAGCAAAACAATCTCCCTGGTCTAGTGCAAGTGAAAAGGAGATAGACTCGCTCGCTGTCCGGGAATTTAAATTTACCGTTAGCCGTGATAGTTATAATTGGTAGGTAATGACCTTTAATTGACCCCGCCTCGATTTCCATTAATGGAAAGGCGTGGAAAAAGAAACTGGTTTAGTTAACATAAAATTATTGGTCGGCTTGGAACTGTACACAAGGGCCTGAAAAAAGTCTGTGTGAAGTGGAAATCAGAGGATGAATGGAGACCATCCAAAGTAAAGCATTGGTAAGATCGGCTAGAATACTCTGAAGAGTCCTGGAGATCTGAGAAGACTTGCTGTCACGCAGCCCACATTGAACCACCGGCTATGGCAGGTGTGAAAAAAATAATAATAGCACAACGGGTATACAAAACTCGACACGACTGGTTTGGGAAGGTGATCCACTGGGAATTATGCAAAAATTTAATTTTGACCATACAACAAAATGGTATATGCATAAATCAGAATCTGTTCTTGAGAACGAAACACATGATTCTCTGGGACTTTGAAATAAAAACGGATCACCTTATCCCAGCAAGAAGACCAGACCTAGTGTTGATAAACAAAAAAGAAAGAACTTGTCAACAGGTGGATTTTGCAGTTCCAACAGATCACAGGGTGAAGCTAAAGGAAAATGAAAAAAATGGACCTTGCCAGAGAACTGAAAAAGTTATGGAATATGAAAGTGAAAGTGATACCAATTGTAGTTGATGCACTTGGAACGGTCCCAAAAGGATTGGAAAAGGGATTGGAAAATCTGGACATCAGAGGAAAGACTTGCTATCACTCAGACTCCAGTGAAAGATCATCAGCTAACGCTGATGTGAAAACTGAAAAGGATTGAATAATAATAGATATATACAGACGAATCAACTAATCCCGGGCCAGAAGGTCTATTATAAACATAATAATAATAATAATAATAATAATAATAATAATAATAATAATAATAATAATAGAAAAAATTGCACTCCTTGACCTATATTACCAACAATTGAGGAGTACAGAAAATGCTAATGCTAATTTTACAGTTATTAGTAATAAGGTAATACGATTCCCGCTGATTCTATAAATAATGATAATGATATTAAAAAAAAACAATACAGCTACATTAAAAGGTGACTACTACTACAACAACAACAACAACAACAACAACAACAACAAATAAGTAAACGAAAAAAGAAAAGAGAGAGAATCCCGGTTTAATTAGTCGAACAGAATGAGATTGCCTTTTTTTTTTATATAAAGTCAGCAACATATGAAAATTTAATTAAAGATTATGAACTAAGAGGAATGAACAAATAAATAAATAAATAATTTCCAGAAATTACAAAAAGTTTTCAATTCAGATCAGAAACTAATTTATATTTTAATCAAGTCTAAAATTTTGTATCTTATTATGTTTTTTTAAAATTTTTATTCTATTAAAAAATGAATGCATATCAAAACGTATCTCGAACTCAAAAAGGATTTAAACATCAAAGATTTATTTTAAAAGAATATAAAATAAATTGATAAATAAATTAAAAAAATAAAATAAAAAGATAAATAAAAAAATTAAAAAGTGAAATATAAAACAAAAATAAAAAATGTAATAAGAAAATAAAAAATAAAAAATAAAAATCCAATGATAAAATCTTTTCCTTCATGTGACATTCAACAAATAAAGAAAAGACGTTCGACTTTTCAGGTTCATAAAAACGCGAATGATTTATTGGCTATTAATCAATAATTAAATTAAAAAATAAGTGAAAAAAAAATGATTAAAATGTATTCAACTTAATGATGACATTACGGGGATTAGAACCCTGGACATTTACGTCAAACTAATAATCCACTTACTTTATCGATAACATTAATGAATGCAATTAAAACATTTATTGAATAAAAGAAAAATCAATAAATGACAAATATTGATTGACAATTTGATTTAACTTCATCTCGTTCGTTTTTTGTTATGACTTTCCAAAATGACAACCAACCAGGAAGAATGAGAAAATATTTTGGATGAAAAGAATTTCATTGACCTGGGGTCAAATGGAAAGAAAAAGAAGATAAAAAATTATTCTTTTTAAAGTGCAACACATTTTGAGAGCTAAATTATTGTTTTTTTAATCTATATATTAAACTTGTGTTCCTTAAAAGAACGACCGTTATCATCTTGCAACACCGTTTGGTTAAAAATCAGTCCGTCCAAATAGTCCAAGATGAAATGCAATCTATATATTAATACTCATGTTCCTTAAAAGTACGACCATTATCATCTTACAACACCCTCTGGTTAAAAATAAGACCATTCAAATCGTCCAAAATGAAATACAATCAATATTTGTGTTCCTTATTTGTACGACCGTTATCATCTCGAAACGCTCTCTGGTTAAAAATGAGACCGTCCAAATCGTCCAAGATTAAATGCAAAAATGTAAATCCCAATTATTTGGTGTTGTTGATCCACCGAATTCTTATTTCTTATGAATGTCGTCTACTCAATTAAATAATAGAGTATTCCGTTTTTATTATAATCAAAGAAAGGAAATAAAAAAACATGCTACACAGAAAAAAAATAAGAAGAAAGAAAAAAAAGAAAGAGAATAGGGTAAAGATAGAGCTAGGGATCAGCACACCGAAGCGATAACGCTAATCAGTTTCAATCGAACATAATGAAAAGATGAAAAGAAGGAAATAAAGAAAAAAAGAGTGGGAGAGAGAGAGAGAGAGAGAGAGAGAGAGAGAGAGAGAGAGAGAGAGAGAGAGAGAGAGAGAGAGAGAGAGATGGGAGAATTTGAAATGTATTTCTATGTTAAATTTCACAATCAGCAATTCCCTTAGAAAGCCAACAAAATGATTTTTAGGTTACGTCCGGCCGTATTAAAAAGAATCGCTTTGCTAAATCCCTTTTCACTAATCTCAATTATTTAACCAGAGCTGAATGGGTGATGGGTGACGTTTTGTCTAGTATATACACACACACACACAGAGAGTTGAATCAAGATTATTATACTTTTTACACATTAAACTATTTAGCAATAGCTCTTAAATAAACATATCAAACGTTGTAATAATTAAAT
>CM042168.1:4569642-4574642 GCA_023376005.1 Doryteuthis pealeii
GCCCTCATCTTCATTGTGAAATACATAACGTTTCGGCCGATGTGATCTCGGGTATTTCTTGTTGGACTCTAGAACATTCTGTAACTCGAGAACCTTCTCTTTGAATTCGTGAACCTCTTGTCGAACTTGGAAGTCTTCCTGTCCTAATTGAGAGCCTTCACGTGAACTGCGAACCGAACCCTTTATTTAATTCACTGGGTAGACTGTCCTCATTTCGTTAATAAAAAATTCAGACAAATATTATTCAAATTTATTTCAAATTCAAGAATTAAACAGTACGCAGAAACACACACACACACATACACACACACACACGCGGTTCCATGCACGCACACACACACACGCATGCACGCATGCGCGAACACACACTGTACATTCTAAGGATGACTTAAACTGGTACAAGGCCAATGCAGCAAGAGGACCATGAAAAAACTGCGCACAAAATTTATCAAAAACTACGGCAGATTATTTTTTTTTTCATGTTTAACCTTTCATTCCAAACAATCTCTTACAATCAAATAACGTTAGAACTACGAGTTCTCGCGAGATTACCGAAGCAGTGACGAGACTATACAGTATTTTAATATGTAACCATTTAAGATTAGCTTATATTGTAAACAACTATGTGTAAGGCTAAGCCGAACCTAGTATATAACAACCGTTTATTTGGACTATTTTCCTCATCTTTATTGTTATCTGCACAACGTTTCGATCGATGTGCCCTCCAGCTTTCTTGTTGGACTCGGAAATCTTCTCGAACTCGGGAATCTTCTCTTCGAAATCGAGAGGTTTCATGGAACTTCGAACCGAAACCTTTATTCAATCCACGGGATAGACTGTTCTCGTTCCGTTAAGTGTTAAGTTGAGTTAATTAATCTATGTTACTTGACCAGGATTGAACCTGCAGCCGAGAGATAACTGTCACTTAGAACTGTATTAACTCAATCCCCATATCCACTACGCCACGTGTCCAATTGGACAATTCAGAGTTAATTTTGGGAATAATCTATTAATAATGGAGATTCGCTTCCGGTTTTTGTCTGTAACAAAAACTACGTCACTGCTTACGTCACATTACCCAAAATCGTCATAACATAGAATAAATACACTCAAAATTTGACCATGCAACATTAGACAGTCCTCATTGTTTTTTAAAACAAGTTTTAATAAATACATGACTGGTATTATATATCTATATACAGTTTGTTTTATTTTAATACATATTTAAAGTTTACATTTCAAATTGTTTTATTTTTTAATCCTTTAATGAATTTGATGATTTTACTTACTTAGGGTACAAACTCGCTGACATTGAATTTTTAACATCCATCCCTCAGGTAATATGTTTCAAAAATCTATTTTTACATCGCCCGGAGGGTGTTTTTTATTTTTCTAGTACATCTAATGTCCTCTTTCATCTCGAATATTTATCTATACATTTATGTATGATTTTTTTACATTGACTCATATTGCGGGGGTTTTTTCCTCAAAAATTCAGAGAAATAACCGTTTATTCATTAATGTGTGTAGCACAAGGGTTATCATATAAGAAATGGATTCGACGAGCCAAATCGTAGACAGGGTTGTTTATATTTATAAGGAGATATTTGATAAGGTTAGCCTAGTCTGACACAAGGTCATGATAATTTGGTACATATTAGCAACTGCTTTCGAGATTAGCTTACAAATTAGAGGAAAAATTATTGATGGAAAGACGAGAGGAAAGATGGGATACGGAAGAGAGAGAGAGAGAGAGAGAGAGAGAGAGAGAGAGGAGAGAGAGGGGGAGAAAACGAGAAAGAAAAAGAAAGAAAGAAAACAAAAACAGAAAGAAAAATAAAACAGAAAAGAAAGACAGAAAAAAAGAAAGAAAAAGAAAGAAGAAAAGAAAGAAGCTGTGGGGATGACGGTTTCGTACCTTTCCCAAGGGTATTAGTCCGACAGAGAACATAATAACGCGACTAGTGTTCAAACTCGCTCACAACAACGTCGCACTTCAATACGTTAGTCAATACGCCACGATATATATATATATATATATATATATATATATATATATATATCACTTCCTCTCCGACCCAAACAACTACGGGAGTGAATGAGCTCTGATGATGATTTTTGTAAAATCGAAATATTGATCAGTATCAGCTATGATTATATTATAAATTGTTTTCTTCTTTACAGCATTGTGTGATGTTTTCATTCCACCTTTTCTTACTCATATTGTCGGATTCATTCCTTTTCTTTTAACTTATATATATATATATATATATATTATATATATATTAATAAGTCATCCACAGACACGTGTTTCGGCATATCATGCCTCTTCAGTGTGGCTAGACACAACTATCCTTGGGTAGGGTCGAACTCAGACTGACCGCATGGTAGTCCGATATCTTATCCCCTCGCCCACTGACAGCTGATGCGGGGACTGGTGTTTTTAAACTATTAAGTACATAGGAATGTATGTATCTTTCGGTCACTGCGAGATCAAATTTCCGGAGAAATGATCATTGCTTATTTGCTTAGTAGTGAGAGAATGTTAATAGATATGGCTTCTTAGTTTATTGTATGTGATAATTAGCGTTGTTTAAGGTATTTATTAGAATAAATGTAGTAGTTTCAAATTTGCTTATAAATAAAAAATAAAAATATGAAATCTTATTATAATGGAGATTGTGTGTTTTTCTGTCTGTAACCGAAACTATATTACTACTCAAGTCACAATTCCCTTAGTTATTTACGTCACATTCTCCAGGATTCTATTTCTATTTAAACCTCAATTAATAATAAAACTGTTTGACATTATTAATACTGTTGGCCTCACCTAAATACTGATAACATGCAATTGTATTTATATATACAACAAAATACCAGTTTCCAGTGTAAACGTAAAGCTAATTTGCATATTGATATTAAAAAATTGATTTTAATAAATATGTGGTTGGTATTATTGATTTCTAATTGTTTGGTTTTATCTTAATGAATATGAGTAAAAATCTCTTCAATAAATCCTAAAAGAAATTCATTAACAAGAAGAAATAACTGTAATTTTATTCTTTACTTCCTATTTTAACTAAAAGTTAAATTAGGAAAATTTAGCATTGAAAAACGGAAGTGATGAAAGAGTAAATTTCAGTTGTTCTATTTTCCGATTATAGCCCCTCCATTTCAAATCTTTTTATTTGAATTCTTAATTTGTTTCATTAGCCTTTCTGATTTAATCTAATATTTTATTACATTTAAACTTAAATACTGGCACCCGGAGGGTGCATATATTTGCTAGTAATAATAATAAAATGAATAAAAAATAAAAAATAAATATATAGAAAAATAAAAATTAAATATATAATAAAATATTCTTTTAATAGTGTTCTTATTTTTTTTTAGTTTTTCTATTGGTCATTTTAGTTTATGCTAATTTATTTGAATCACTGTGATAAGTACTATATTTAAAGTACTATATTTAATGCGTTTGCTCCTAGTCTCTTTAGTCAGATCTTAGCCCTGAAGAGCATTAAGCGAAACTTTTAGTAGGTTCGTCTGACTCATTAGATTTATCTTTATATATATATTATATATATATATATATATATATATATATATAGAGAGAGAGAGAGAGAGAGAGAGAGAGAGAGAAATTGATAGATAGATAGACGTATGAAATGACTGATATAGATAGATAGATATGAAGAATGTGTGAGAATTAGAAAGATAGATATGTACAGGTCAAGATAATTAGGTAGATAGATAAGAACAGCACGAAATAGATAGATAGATAGATAGATAGATAGATAGATAGATGAAGACACACACTCAGACAGACAAACAGACAGACAGACAAAGATGGTGACAAAGGAATACAATCTCAAGCAAATGATTCTAATTCTACAATAAAAAGAAAAAAAAATACATTATAAAAATTAATCGAGAAATGCCTAAAAAACGATGTTTATTGACGAATTTCAAAAATTTTCTCTTTTCAAGGAAAAGAGAAATTTTTTTTTTCTGAATAAATATCGGCATTTTTATCGGCAAAAGTTTTTTTTTTTTCCCAAAGAAATATTTGGCTTTCTTCGAAATAAAATCCCCAAATAAGAAATGGAGGAAAATGAAAGATGATGATGGCCGACAAAGTCGACAAATTTCAAATCGTTGCAACGTTGGCGCCTAGAAACTGCAAGGGGAGGTAACTCTCGTTGGCAACGTCAAACGAATTGGCTTTCTGTTTTTTTCTACTTTCTCTTTTGAATTTTCTTTTCATTGGGAAAAGGCGGGAAGAGCGAGTGTGCACCACAGTGAAAGGAAATCGTCTGTATGGACAGCCATTTTTCTTCCTGTCCGACCGACCACCTGCAATGACGCTAGGCAGTTGCTACACAAACGAAGTTGCACTTTTTCTTTTTTTTTCTTTCGTTTTTCTTCTTTTTCTTTTTTTCCTTTTTCTTTTTCTTTTTTCTTTTCTTTCTATTTTGTTTCGAAATATTTTCTTACGCGATTTACTTGACATTTATTGGCTTTCATTTTATTTTATTTTCTTATTTCTTCTTCGCTTTCAAAATATATATATATATAAACATATATATATATATATATATATATATATATATATTATATATATGTGTGTGTGTTTGTGTGTGTGTGTGTGTGTGTGTGTGTCTGTGTGTGTGCGTGTGGGTTCATGTGAGAGTCTCAGTGTGTGCATGTGTGCATGTGTGCATGTGTGTGTGCATCTGTGTGGGTTCATGTGAGAGTCTCAGTGTGTGCGCCTGTGCAGGCGTCTGTGCATGTGTGTGTGTGTGTCTCTGTGTGTGTGTGTATGTGTGTGTGTGTGTGTGTGTGTCTGTGTGTGTGTGTGTCTGTGTCTCTGTGTGTGTGCGTATGGGTTCCTGTGAGAGTCTCAGTGTGTGCATGTGTGCATGTGTGCGTGTGTGTGTGTGTGTGTGTTTGTGTATACTTGTGTATGTGTGTCTGTGAGTGTGTACGTGTTTGTTTAT
>CM042168.1:4584642-4597142 GCA_023376005.1 Doryteuthis pealeii
CTAGACTGGTTACCTACCCAAGGCTGAAGGGCCCAATCTGCCCTACTATTTAACCCATAGCTGGAGGGAATTTTGAATTCAGAGTTATCCCTCTCCTAGACTGGTTACCTACCCAAGGCTGAAGGGCCCAATCTGCCCTACTATTTAACCCATAGCTGGAGGGAGAATGCTGATTTTGCCTCACTGACATTTCAAGAGATATTGAAAAGTTCCTCTTAGATAAATTCTTTGTTCTATAAACTATGAAACAGCATTTGATATTTTGTATTAATTTACAGTTAAATTTTAAAATTTCTGAATTCAAACCTGTTAAAGCAAGGGAGAGTGCAGCATTTGAACCAGCGGTAAAAAAAACACGAGTCAAATTCTGGGAACATTCATGACGCGCACACACGAACACAAGGGGAAAAAGGCGATAAATAAAGAAAATGATGAATTTAGTTCGCCTTTCAAAAATCCTTTATGTGACTTGCGCAAATTTACACTCAGTGTTTTTCGTTTCTTTGGTTTGTTTTATTTACGGCATATCAACCTCAGTGGGTCATTTAATGCCGACAAAATTTTGAAATAAATTCATTCTTAATGGATACTCACTGTTTTTTTATAAACATAATTTTCTATTTAACCCATGTATGGGACCCTAACAAGTCCTACCACCCGGGTCAGAGTGGACAAGGTAGCAATGGTGAAGTGGGGATGCTCCACATTCCCCAAAACCTCCAAAACTGGAACTTCACTATCAGATAGAGTTTAACGTCATTCCCAGAACATGGAGACCCTCAGTCACCGCCTTTTAGCACCCATATGATAAAAAGGGGTTGGGGCTGGCCATAAGGGCAATAGGGTTGGGGAAATCATATAGGTGCTAGAGCTTGACATGGCCAGCCGATTGATCGGAGAGTGCCTCTCCGACCGCCCGTCAAGCCTAAGTAATGGCCAAAGTGGAGTGTTGCATATATATATATATATATATATATATATATATATATATATATTGAAACATCTTCACCTGATGATTTCCTCGCATGAAACCAATATGGCCGTGAATGTTCCTTTGTCACCTAATAGATAGATATGTAAAACCTTTATATATTTATTTATTATATATATATATATATATATATATATATATATATATATATATAGAGAGAGAGAGAGAGAGAGAGAGAGAGAGAGAAAGAGAGATACATACATAGATAAATAAATAGACAGGTAGATATAAAATGAGAAAGATCGACATATATATATATATATATATATATATATATATGTGTGTGTGTGTGTGTGTGTGTGTGCGTTTGATATTATGAAAAATTGAAAAAAAACACAAATTCATAAATAAAGTAATGTTTATTTCGTATACGCTGCAGTGTTTCGGTGTTTCAATAGATCTTCATCAGGGCTTTCGTTAATTTGAGGAAAAATAATGTATCACAGAAAATAAATCTGTTTGTTTTGTCAGTTAGTTTCACACACACACACACACACACACACACACACACATATATATATATATATATATATATATATATATATATATATATATATTCCTTTCTTCACATATACATATATATATATACATTAACTGTGATAGAGAGGTAGATACTGTTAAAGGTAGAGAAGAATACCAATTTATGTATGTTCACACAAAACATGTACACGTACATACATATGTTTGTATGCGTGTGCGTGCGTTGAGAGAGAGAGAGAGAGAGAGAGAGAGAGAGAGAGAGAGAGAGAGAGAGCACATCGGACCTTTTCCTGGCATTTAAGTAAAATGCTGCAGTAAAATCAATGAATGAAACGACGTGTATTTCATTTGGTCTCAGATTTCCTGACACGTTTTGGGACCCAGTGTTATGGATTGATGTCGGTCTGAACACACGGACACAATCGCACAAATCAGATGAAATGATCAACCGATATATATATATATATATATATATATATATGTGTGTGTGTGTGTGTGTATGTATGTGTGTGTGTGTGTGTGTGTGTGTATGTATTTAGGCAGCATTTTTTCTTATAGGCATATATTGTTAAATAATGCAGCCATTTTCTGTCTGCAAGTTTTGTCCCTTGTTTTTTCGTATTGCCGGATTCATTTTGTAATATCTGGCGAAAATTGGCTGATGTATTTGCCATATGTCATAGACCAAGTACTTTCTGCCCTATCGTGGGCCATCTTCAAGGTATTTTGAAACTGTACAACAATGGGCTATTCCATTTTCCATTTATATATGTTGTGTTTATTATTGTTGTTGTTATTATTATTAGTGTTATTATTATTATTGTCATTATTATTATTACTTTTACTATTATAATTTTATAGTAATTATAGGCATTTTAGAATGTTGGTGCTATTATCAAAGTTTATTTTGTTTAGTTTTGGATTTTTGTGTCTAAGATGCAGTGCTTCTAAGATTTTTATGAAAATGGCTGCATTATTTAACAATATATATATATATATATATATATATATATATATATAGTAATTATATTATGGATATTATAAACTCATAACTATAAGTTTCATGTTTACGCAATCTTCAGATGAGTCAAATGGTTGAGATTATGAGTAGCACGGTGATCTGTGCGGTAAAGTGAGGAACTGGTGGTAGGTATTGCGCTCCACCTCAGACGCAAAAACAATCTCCTTGGTCTAGCGCTAGTGAAAAGGGGATAGACTCCCTCGCTAATTGGCTGATACCGACTTTAGGCCGCCCCGACGACTTTACTTTTTACTTATTAACATTAGCGTATCTGAAGGTCATTAAATTTTCGCTCTCAACACAAAGCAAAAAAATTGACATATCGACAGCTCGTAACTCGGAAAACTCGCATTGGTAAGAGAAGGAGATTTTTATTTTCGTCTAAGGTGGAGCGCCACGCCTACCATCAGCTCCTTACTTTACCGCACAGATCACCGTGCTACTCATCCGCTGAGTTGGCGAGGGCTGGTATTGAACTAGGAACCTTGAGGTTTCTAGCCGAACGCTCTATCGACTGAGCTAAACCGACCCTTATGTTAATAAGTCCACTAAAAATATTTAAGTTTTCCAAATTTATTTCGCCAAAGAAAAATAAAGAGGTACCTTAACTTACGAGTTTCCGAGTTACGAGCTGTCACTCGGTCGATATTTTTGCTTTGTAGTGAGAACTAAAATTTGAGGTACGAGCGAAATTTAGATACGCTTATCTATATATTTATACGCTTGTTCCTAAATCTTCCGTCCATATTCATCCTGCAACACCCTTTGGTTAAAAATGAGATAGTCCAAATTGTCCAACAAGCAATGTAAAAATGTGAAATCAGATTATCTGGTGTCGAATAATCTTAGGTTTCTTATTTGTCCCATTTTATTTCACCCAATTTTAAAACGTAAAATGAGAATGAATTTTAAAAAAATGCAAATTGACTGCTATATGTGGGTAATATATTTGACTTCTTTGTCATCAAATAAAAATCAAAGGGCACATCAACTCCCTATGGGTTATTCAATGTCAAAATTTGATTCATTCGTAAATCATCATCATCATTATCCTCATCATCCATATCTTCCCATCATCATCATCATCATCATCATCATCTATATCTTCTTCCCATCATCATCCATATCTTCCTATCATCATCATCATCATCACCATCATCATCTATATCTTCTTCCCACCATCATCATCATCATCATCATCCATATCTTCTTCCCATCATCATCATCATCATCATCACCATCATCATCTATATCTTCTTCCATCATCATCATCATCATCATCCATATCTTCCCATCATCATCATCATCATCATCCATATCTTCTTCCCATCATCATCATCATCATCATCATTATCATCCATATCTTCTTCCCATCATCATCATCATCATCATCATCATCCATATCTTCTTCCCATCATCCATCATCATCATCATCATCTTCTTCATCATCATCATCATCATCATATCTTCTTCCCATCATCATCATCATCATCATCATCACCATCATCATCTATATCTTCTTCCCACCACCACCACCATCATCATCATCATCATCATCATCTATATCTTCTTCCCATCATCATCATCATCATCCATATCGTCTTCCCATCATCATCATCATCATCATCACCATCATCATCTATATCTTCTTCCCATCATCATCATCATCATTATCATCAGATCATTCTTATTTGTTGTTAATTGTTTGTTTTTTTTTTTTTTTTCACCCGAAATATCTAATTTTCTGAATGCCGCGATTCGTGTCAAGGTTTATTGCAAAAAGGCTATTTTTCTTTTTTCAGATTAGTCTATTCTCAAACCGACATAAGTAAGTACCGAATAACACACACGCATGCGCAATAAACAAGCATCCCACAGACGGACACACGGGCATGGCGCGGACACAGACACACAAACCCTATACACCTTGACTGCCAATCTTCCGTGTCTTTCGTCTCTCTTAAAACCCAACTGTTTTAGACACACAGACACAGACGGTAACTCCCCACCCCCTAACTTTTCCCGGCTCCCGCTGGCAGGTCTCCCCCTCCCCCCGACTCACTATCTCCGACATTGCGTTTGGCACACATCCAGCATATATCACCCCTCCCCACACATACACACTTTTCGTTCACCTCGCCAACCAAAACCGATTCTTTCATCCAGACTCTCCATTTGCTCTTCTCTCTCCTTACTCTCCTTTCACTCCAGATGTG
Source organism: Doryteuthis pealeii (assembly GCA_023376005.1). Taxonomy (NCBI): domain Eukaryota; kingdom Metazoa; phylum Mollusca; class Cephalopoda; order Myopsida; family Loliginidae; genus Doryteuthis; species Doryteuthis pealeii. Next base: position 4,589,351 of record CM042168.1, read on the forward strand.
TAAGGACGCAGTTTATCCCCACTGGCGCGTTCCACAGCCAGATTCTCACTTTGAACATTCAAAGGAAGGGTTGGATTTAACACTTCCATGCTGCTACTATCCCTATTAAAGCAACAAGACTACTGCCATGACAGCAACAATAGCTTTTACCACAATCCCTTCTTCATCTTCTTCCTCATCTTCTTTACCTACTTCTACCTCTACCACTACCACTACAACAACACTTACGCCTGTCTGTCCCTTATTTGCTGTAGAGACATCAATATATCTTTGTAGATAATTATAATAAAGAAAAAAACCTACGCAGCATCTTCCTCCTCGCAAAGCCTATGTCACCTATAAATCTTTTTTTCTTCTTCTTGCAAATTGCAAAGTCTTAATTAACAAGTGTCCTCTTTACACACAGTTACAGAATAAACGGAATCCATATTTCTCAAGATTAGAAATTGGACGATTTCTATCAAACAGATCGCCATTTTTCTCCAAGGAAGACAACCAAGTGCAAAATGTCCGGCGTAAAGTTTTCATTTCTCAAAACTAGGTCATCAAATAAAACAATTCGCAATAATTATATATATATATACTAGCATGAATATGCACCTTCCGCTGGGTGCAAGCATTTAAGTTTTAATACAATGTAATAGTTTTTCTGAATTTTTTTGAGATGAAGCTTGATAATTATATTATTTGATTATTCGGACTACTGTCTTATTTTCATGGTTATCTGTATCTCGTTTCGGTCGATGAGTCATCCGGCCTTCTTAAGGTATTTCCCGTTGGACCCGAGAGCCTTCCCGAACTCGGGAACCTTCTCGGGTCAGCAAGAAGGTTCCCGAGTTTGAGAAGGCTCCCGAATCCCACAAGAAATGCCTTAAGAAGGTCAGAGGGCAAATCGGCCGAAACGTTGTACAGATAACAATGAAGATGATGACAATAGTCCGAATAATACAAATGATACGAAATATACTAGATTAAAAAGACAAACGAAACTAAATAAGAACGTACATAAACATATTCCATTTATTTTGTATTCTAATTGATTTCTATATATCTGAAGGGGCCGGGTTAGCTCAGTCGGTAGAGCGTTCGGCTAGAAATCACAAGGTTCCTAGTTCGATTCCGGTCCTCGCCAACTCAGCGTATGAGTAGCACAGGGATCTGTGCTGTAAAGTAAGGAGCTGATGGTAGGTGTGGCGCTCCACCTCAGACGCCAAAACAATCTCCTTGGTCTAGCGCTATTGAAAAGGGGATAGACACCCTCGCTGACTGGCTGATACCGACTTTAGGCCGCCCCGACCACTTTACTTTACTTATATATTTATATAATATATATATATATATATATATATATATATATATATATATATTATACATCGTCGTATATCAGTTGGTAAATTAGTGGTGAGGGTCACAAAATTACTTCCATACAATGTATATATATATATATATATATATATATATATATATATATATACAAACTAGTGTATATATATCTATATATATTATATCTATTCTTATATATATTCATTTATTATTATTATTATTATTATTATTACACAAGTATAAACTTTGTATCAACTTTGTATCAACTGGATGATTCGGACTATTGTCCTCATCTTCCTTGTTACCGGTACAACATTTCGGTCGATGCGCCCTCCGGCTTTCTTCAGGTATTTCCGTCAGACTCGGGAACCATCTCGAACTTGGGATTCTTCTTTTCGAACCCGGACGGGAATATCGGCCGAAATGTTGTACAGATAACAATGAAGATGAGGACAACAGTCCTAATAATTCAGATGATACAAATCATCAAGCCTCATCTAAAAAAAATCTGACTAATAAATATAAACATTTTAGATAACAGTAGTTGTGGGGTTATTTGTTTTGGCACCAATTTTTAACATCATGAATTTGTGGTTACATTTTGGTCTGAAGATCGCATAGGCGAGAAACTGTCAGTAATCATGTGTTGATAAAATGTCCACGCTACTTAACTCAAATACAAACGCTCAATCAACGATATTTAGCAGTATCTGTATAGAAATATAGCACCCATATTATCTACATATATATATATATATATATATATATATATATATATATATATATATATTGGTTTGGAGGTTGATTTTGAAGGCTATCATAATGCAGGTGTTGTTTGTTAACCTGTGATTTGTTCTTATTCTTGATATTTCGAGATAAAATCTCTTCTTCAGAAGAACACTGGAACTGAAGTAGTTGTCGGCTTGTTATGACATTTTTAGGTAAATGAATTTTTTTTTGAAAAATCTTACAGATGGTATTTTTTAGAACTGTATTCTCGTGTTGCGTGTTTATGTGAATGCGTTTTTTGTTTGTACGTGTGCACACATGTTTATATATATATATATATATATATATATATATATATATATATATATATATATATATATAAAGTTGATTATATATAGACTTTATAATTGTGAACGTTTTTTGGTTGTACTATGAAGCATGGAAATGAACAAGTGAAAAAAAAAAAAAAAAAAAAAAAACAAAAAAAAAACAGAGTTTAAATATCCAGCTGTTGTTCTGTTTCTGGTTCAGTTTATTCCAATATTTCGGGTAAACATACGCCCATTATCAAGGTATAAAGAATGTGTGAGGAAAAGTGAAATCCAGTATATGTAAGAAAAAAATTGATGTGCTATATATACATCTATATATATATATATATATATATATATATATATATATATATATATATATATATATGTGTGTGTGTGTGTGTGTGTTGATATGTGCATGTGTGTATGTGTATATACTCATAAATACAAAGACAGAAAATAATAGATCGTACACGAGAAGCAATCAGGAAGTTCCTAATCCTAAAAGAAGTTATTTGATTTCGATCTAAAAAAATGTCACTGTATAATATATGATCTATTTCATTGTATAATATATGGTCATCGCCCTTGTCACTATATAATATATGATCTATCTAATTAATATTCATTAGCGGATTAAGTGCATTGACAAGGAATATGTTTATCAGGAAAATCAATATCTATTCCTTTTTTTTTTCATGTGCTAAATCAATATAAATAAACATATTCATGTAAGGTGTATATGTTTTTTTACGTATGTATGCTTATATAGAGATGCATATGCAAATGTGAACACACACACACACACACACACACACACACACACACACACACACACACACACACACATACACACACCGTATTATCCAGAGATAAGTATATTACAAGAACATTGAAGCACAGTAAACAGAAATGTGATCATGTAGCAGTCCAAAAATAATTACAATATTTACATCCATTTATGCAATGTCATTATCTATAGATTGATAGGTAGATCGATAGATATGAGCAGAGAGATAAATAGATATGAATAGAGAGACGACGTGCAATAAACGAGAAGGACTGTGGCATATATATATATATATATATATATATATATATATATATATATATATATATATATATTCTCTAACCGTAACCGTCACTAAGCATCACTCTATTTCTCAAACCGTAAGCGTCTCAAAATAAATAAATAAATAAATAAAATTAAAAAAATAAATAAATAAAATAAGAAATAAAAAAATAAAAATTATTTTTTCGAACATTTCAAAATTCTCTGTGTGTTGATAGTCTTAACTTCAAATATCAAACATTTCACCCACCCTGAATTTCATTCTATATTTAAAATAACAATGAAAGATAGAATACAATCTAAAAAAACTCCTGGCCGAAACACGTGTTGGAAATTCATTAAATTAATTTTATCCATTCAACATTTTCTTTCCTTTATTTATTTATCCTTTCAACATATTGTCGGGTTCATTTCCATTCTTCCACTTCACACACACACACACACACACACACACACACACACACACACACATATATATATATATATATATATATATATATATATATTATATATATATATTGTGTCCTCAAACTCCGTGTTTCAATGTATCACCTCTCTTCAGTGTAGCTTGTCTTAGCTGTCTATCTCCGCCCGGCATCAAAACCCGTCAAATTTTCCTCAGTCAGGCTTCTTAGCCACTGGTCGATCAGCCACCTGCAGGCAAGGGGTATACTTTAACTGATAAATACATACATAGGTACATATGTTACAGATGCTAGAGAACTCACATTTGTTTCTTAATAGAGCCTATGCCATTTAAGCTTTAACAAACCAAAGGCATGAAAAAGTTGAGACACAAGGTATACGTTTTAAGCGGAGTTTAACAGGTTTGAATTTAGAGTTTTCCATCTCCTAGACTGGTTACCTAGCCAAGATTAAAGAGCCCAGTCTGTCCTACTATTTATCTATTTGTATGCGTGCGTATGTTTTCATGCGCGTGTGCATGAAAATACGTGTAGACACGTCTACATGCATTCTACACGCATTTTCATGCACACGTGCATGACAACATACGCACACATACAAACAAAAAGTGCATTCACGTAAACATGCAACACGAGAATACAGTTATAAAAAAATACCATATGTAACATTTAAAAAAAAAATTAATTTAACTAGAAATGCCATAACAAGACGACAACGACTTCAGTTCCAGTGTTCTTCTGAAGAAAAGATTTTATCTCGAAATATTAAGAATAAATCACAGGTTAACACACAACACCATTGTTACCTTATTATTTTTTCTTTACACCTGCATTGTGTATATATACCACTAATAGACGGATATGTATACTTAAATAAAGCGCGTGGTGTAATGGTTAAAGTTATGGGAAATGGACTCGTCGCCCGAGTTCAAATCCTGGACGTGGTAATTAATTTCACTTAGCGCTAAAACCCTTGGGAAAGTTATGAATCCTACTCTCCCTCCAGCTATGGGTAAATAGCAGGGCAGACTGGTTCTTTAACCATGACTAGGTAACCAGTCTAGGAGAAGGAAAACTCTGAATTGAAACCTGTTGAAATCCGCTTAAGAAATTGACCTCGTGTCGCATCCTGCTCGTGCGGAGGAGTTGGTAAATAAACACACACACACACACACACGCGCGCGCGCACACACACACACACACACACATATATATATATATATATATATATATATATAAAAGTAAAGTAAAGTTGTCGGGGCGGCCTAAAGTCGGTATCAGCCAATCAGCGAGGGAGTCTATCCCCTTTTCACTAGCGCCAGATCAAGGAGATTGTTTTTTTGCTTCTGAGGTGGAGCGCCACACCTACCATCAGCTCCTTACTTTACTGCACAGATCCCTGTGCTACTCATACGCTGAGTTGGCGAGGACCGGGATCGAACTAGGAACTTCTAGCCGAACGCTCTACCGACTGAGCTAACCCGCTCATATATATATATATATATATATATATATATATTATTTAAATCCCTTTTTCTACAAGACCAAAGCTATTCAAATTCTTGACCATCACTGATCAATATTCTTGATAACTTTACTTATTTATTCATGTATTTGTAAATTAGCCATAAATATCGATCGGTTACTGCAAAGAAACGTTGGTCTATATACATTTATCTTGATGGCCACATAAAACCGAATTAAACAAAATGTCCCTTTTTTTCATCAAAGGATCATCAGACAAAAACGGAGAAGGGGGGTGAGGCTCGTTGCAATTCGATCGCCTCAACCCAACTTCACAGGACGATTGTTTCCTAATCTTGATCAATGAATGCCACCATTTTGCCGCTCTTCTGAAAAAGAGATTCAAAATTGTCAAACAAAAATGTCAATCACTTTAACATTGTACGATGTCGCTGAAACAACGACAACCCTATTACATTCCCCGGAAATACTCTGATGAGCCGTTTAGGGGAAACCTAGGTAGGTAGTTTCTGAATCCTTTAGGTCCTTATATATACTAGCAAATATATGCACCCTCCGGGTGCAAGTATTTAAGTTTTAATATAATAAAATATCATGTTAAATTAGAAAGGCTAATGAAACTGACTAAGAATTCAGATAAAAATATTTGGAACAGAGGGGGTATAATCGGAAAATAGAACAACTTTGAAACTAACTGTTCCACCATTTTCCCTTACTCCCGTCTTTCAGTGGTAAATTTCCCCAATTTAACTATTTAGTTAAAATAGGAAGAAAAGAATAAAATTACAGTTATTTCTTTATGTTAATAGATTTCTGTTAAGATTTATCCCCGAGATTTTTGCTCATATTTATTAAGATAAAACCTAACAATTAGAAATCAATAATACTAAGCATATATTTATTAAAATCAAATTTTTAAAGATCAATATGCAAATTAGCCTTCCCATTCACACTGTAAACCGCTATTTCATTGAATATATAAATATAATTGCATGTTATTAGTATGTAGACATTGTTAACAGTCTTAATGATGTAAACAATTTTACTAATAATTGAGGTTTAAATAAAAAATAAAATCATGGAGAATGTGTGTAAATAACAAAAGGAATTGTGACTTGTGTAGTTTCGGTTACAGACAGACAAACCCACAATCTCCATTATAATAAGATGTATATATATATATATATATGAGGTTAAACCTAATGAGTCAGATATACCTACTAATAGTTTCGCTTAGTTGCTCATCAGGGCAAGAATCTTATTAGAGTCAGAGATACTAAGCGAAACTATTGGTAAGTATATCTGACTCATTAGATTTAACCTGATTATTTGCTCTACTTAGGTATTGAGCACTTTTTACATTTTAGATTTAGATAATCCTATATATATATATATATATATATATATATATATATATATCTGAAACAACAACACCTATTACATACCCTGCAAATTTTATTGGACACTACGAAGTTGGATAAAATTTCTCTTCGTCTCAGAAATATCTTATTATAATGTAGATTCTGCATTTGTCTGTCTGTAACCGAAATTATATCACTACTCAAGTCACAATTCCCTTTGTTATTTACTTATTATTTTCCGGGATTTTTTTTATTTATTTAAACTTCAATAACTAATAAAATTGTTTTACATTATTAATAACGTCGACCACATCTATATATAGGCTACAGTCCCAAAGGCGAAAAGTGCTTTACTTTTTAAAATCCGTCGGATGTAAAAGATGGCTCAATAATTTTGACGTAATGATGAAGATAAAATCACAAAAAGAGTAGACTTACTTTTCGCACACAGGTTTCTTGGTTTCATAATTAATTAATTAAGTTTTAAATGAGTAAAATACGTAAAAACAACTACTTAGCTCCGAAATAAAAATTAGCCAATGAGATTAATGATTTTATCTGCCATTTTATAATCAGCCAATCAGAATTGCGGTTACGAAACAAGCAGACGAAACTAAAATCCTTTTACTAAAAGATAAAAAAAAGTGTTTTTCCCTTCAAAAAAGTACAAAATCTCACAATTTGTAGAATATGTCGATAAATAGAAAAATTTGGAAGGTCGACAAGACTTAATTGTAAAAAATGATCTGCGAACAAATTGTTTTTAGACTAAAAAAAAAAGTTTAACTTTAGGATACGAACTCCTAAAATTTATCTAGTTTAATAATTTAAAAAAAATCAAAATATCTAAAAACTTTCTGATGTGATTCAAATTTATTAGAAAATTTTGATAGAAATTGAAAGGAAAAACTCAAAAAAATTAAAAAAACTTTAGAAATACTAGCATCTATTTTTTTTTTTTGAATGTTCTAGACTTTTTTGAGTTTTTCATTTCAATTTCTATTAAAATTTTCTTATAAATTTAAATTACACCTGTCCTTTTGCAACATCGAAGCTATGTTAGGTAAATAACTATATTTATGATAC
>CM042168.1:4602142-4622948 GCA_023376005.1 Doryteuthis pealeii
CTCCACCTCAGACGCTTAAATAATCTCCTTGGTCTAGCGCTATTGAAAAGGGGATAGACTCCCTCGCTGATTGGCTGATAGCGACTTTAGGCCGCGCCGACGACTTTATTTTACTTATATAAAAACCATAATGAAATAGAATGTAGTGAAATATGTTCCGTAATATGTTTTAATGTTTATTTCTTTGTAAATTACATTTTTCTTTGGTGTAATAAATTTGGAAACTTACATTTTAGTGAATTTATTAACATGAGCGTATCTGAAGGTTGCTCGTACTGCAAATTTTAGCATCCATCACAAAGCAAAAATCGGCTAGACAGGCGATCGGATAGGCCCCCTCCGATCAATGGGATGGTCATGTGAAGTCCTAGCGCCTATATGATTGCCCCAACCATATTGCATTTATGGCAATCCCTATGTACTAGAAGGCGTTGACTGAGGGTGTTCATGTCTTGGTAATGAGGTTAAACTCTATCTGATGGTGAGGTTCCAGTTCTAGAGGTCTGGGGAATGTGGAGCACCCCTTATCACCATTGCTCCCTGGTCCTCTCTGACCCTGAATGGTAGTACCTGTTAGGATCCCATCTATGGGTTAAACAGAAAAAAAAATTGTTTATAGAAATTGTTTAAAATAACTTTCTGCCAAACTATTGCTTATAACAAACTTAAACTTTACCCTATAAACTTTAACCTATAAACTTTATCCTATAAACTTTACCCTATAAACTTTACCCTATAAACTTTACCCTATAAACTTATCCCTTAAACTGATTTCCAATCCGCTTAGCAACAAAACAACTGCAAACAACCGACTGTCAAAATCAATAAAAATCCTTGAAAAAAAGACATAACAATAAATTTGTCCATCCCTCACAATCTACTGTTTGGCATAAAATAACCCTGGGTGGGTTGACATGCCGTTAAGATCAATCAATCAATCAATCAACAAAGTAAAAAATCGATCGTATGACCGCTCGTAACCGGAAAACTCGTAAGTTAGGGTACTCGTAAGTCAAAGTGGCACTGTACTAAGCTTTAAACCTAGACATTATTATTAGCAAGCATATAAACTTTCATAGAAAATTTTAGGTAGCACCCCCCCCTTTTTTTAGTTGATTTGTATACTAAGACTAAGAGTCTTAATGTCCTGGGTATGATGTTAAACTCTATCTGATGGCGAAGTTTCAATTCTGTAGGTCTGGGGAATGGGGAGTACCCCTATATGACCATTACTCCCAGGTCCACTCTAACATGGAGTGGTAGTACCTGTTAGGGTCCCGTCTATAGGTTAAATAGAAGAAAATAATGAGTTTAAAAATGTGTTTAAAAAATTGAGTCAAGAATGAATAAAACAAAACCTCTTCAGCGAAAAATGACCCAACCAGGGTTGACGTGCCGTAAAAATCAACCAAACAACCAACCTATTGCATTCTGCAGTCAATTTGCTGGGGCGAAAAATGATCGTCTGACCCTTTGTTCAGTATATCGCAAGTTTTAATCAAGATGATGTGTCGGTGAGTATCATTAACAGACACAACTTCGAGACCCCCCCCCTAAAAAAAATCTTAATTTTCCCTCGCTTTTTTTTCTTCTATGTTCAATTTCAATTCTGGCAACGTTTTATTTAAAAACATTTTTTTTTAGATATATAAGAATAAAAAGAAACTAGATAGGGCCGGGTTAGCTCAGTCGGTAGAGCATTCGGCTCGAAACCGCATGGTTTCTAGTTCGATTCCGGTCCTCGCCAACTCAGCGTATGAGTAGCACAGGGATCTCTGCGGTAAAGTAAGGAGCTGATGGGTAAAAAACAATCTCCTTGGTCTAGTGAAAAGGGGATAGACTCCCTTGCTGATTGGCTGATACCGACTTTAGGCGGCGTCGACGACTTTACTTTACTTAAATATATATATAGGTAGTTTTTGAAATGTCCAGCCGCACTGATGAGAAGTAAACTTCGAAACACGTGTCTGTGGATGAATTATATATATATATATATATATATATATATATATCAATAATAACGGATAAGTATTTATTAAAACTTGTTTAAAAAAACAGGGTAGTCCTTTTAACATTGTGTACTGACTTTATGAGTATATATACATATATATAGCGTTGTTATATACTTTATATATAAACGGTTTTGATTATAAATTGAATCCTGTAATTACTGTAATGTAAGCAGTGAAGTAGTTTCGGTTACAAACAAATAGAGACCTAATCTCCATTATGTTATTATTAGTATTATTATTATCATTAAAGTTTCCACCCTAATATAAGCTGGTGGTTCATTGGAGGCTGAGTGACAGCAAGTCTTCTCAGGCCTCCAGGACTCTTCTAAGTATTCTAGCTGATCTTAACTATGCTGTTGTTTTTATCGGTTTTCCATTTCAATTCTGGAAGTGTTTTATTAAAAAAAAGAAAATGTGTCCTTATTTTGATCAATCTGGTTCGAGCCTCAAAAATTCTCCCTTCCAATTTTCACACGCACATAATCGGCACCGGTGCGGGGGGGGGGGGGGCATAACAAATTACCAACAGAGAACACATCACTCATTACAAAATTAGCCTTAAATATCCCTCTGCGCATTATCACACGATGGTCGTTGGCTTATTGGGGCGGGGGGGTTGGCCTGTTAGGGTAGGCCAGTGGGGTTGGCCTGTGGAGGTAGGCCTGTGGGTTGGGGTAACGGATACTTACATACATATCGACGCCTGAACAGTCCCAGGATGACGACAACGACGACGACCCCGGAATAAAACTCATTATATGATTAGCAGGGTCTGTTGAAAATGCTAATGTTGATAAAACAAAACAAAAACAAAAAACGAAAAAAAAGTGATAGCCCCTTACTGTAAGGGTAATTGTTAACATGCTGGTTAGCGAGCGAAAAGGGTTCAATCCTTACTCTTAAATTTAAACATGTTTACTCGTCTATGAGTCGATTTTATGTGTAGATTGAACCTTTATTTATGGCCACAAATTCATCATGAAATTAATTAGGAAATTAATCTATGAAGGTAAATGATTGATTTTAATGGCACGTCAACGCGTCTAAGGTTATTTTATACGTAGAGATGATAAAAAAAAAAAAAAACAAAAAAAAAAAACAGACAAATAAAAAGCGTGAGCCCCTTACTGTAAGGGTAATCGTTAACATGCTGGTAAGCGGGCGAAATGGGTTCGATCCTTACTCTTAAACTTAAACACGTTTACCCGTGTATGAGTCGGTATGACACGAATTTGCATCTGATGGTTAGGTTTCAGTTATGGAGATCTGAGGAGTGTGGTGTGACCCTTTCATTTTAATTACTCCCAGGTCCACTCTGACCCGGAGAGGCAGTATCTGATAATGTCAATGGGTAAAAAAGAACGGTTCGAAAATTATTAAAATACCTGAAACTCTATAACTGTAATTTATTTGTATTAAGAATGATTATTTTAATTGTTTACTTAGGATTATTATTATTAGTTACTTGAAATTATATGAGTATTAGTAGACAAAGATTCTAAATGGAAATACCTTGAAACTATATTATCATTAGTATTAGATGGGAATACTTAGAACCATACAACTGTGTGCAAATTATTTGTATTAGATAGGAATACTTGAAATTGTACGTAGTGGCTAACGTACTGGACTGCAACATTGTAATAAACGAGTTCGAACTCCTGTCGTACACATAGCGATAAGACCTCGAGAAATATATCCATTCAACTACTCTCCCCCCAGCTATGGGTAAATAATTGGACAGACTGGGCTCGTTCGCCTTGGCTAGGTAATCAGTTCAAGAAAAAGAAAAATCTGAATTCAAACTTGTTAAACCTCGCTTAAGAAATTGACCTTGTGTCACATCCTGCTCGTGCAGAGTGGTTGGTAAATAAACATGTTAATGAGACTAATTAATACTCTTGTGAAAGGTATGCATCCAACTACACGCCTTCTAACTATGGGTAAATAGTAGGGCAGACTGGGCTCTTTAACCATAGCTAGGTAACCAGTCTAGGAGAAGTAAAACTCTAACTTAAAACCTGTTAGACCTTATGTCACATTCATATTAATATTATTGCATGTATTAACCCAACCCCTCCCCCATGAGCAGGACATGATGCAAGGTCAATTTTTAATCGGAGATTTAGCTGGTTTGAATAAAGAGTTTTCCTTCTCCAAAATTAGTTGCAAAAAACCCCCCAAAAAAAACAAGCAAAAGAACCCTGACTGTTCTACCGTTTACCCATGGCTTGGGGAAGGACAGATATATTCCTGCCTTTCCCATTGAATAAAGACAACAAAGAGGAAGTTATAAGCAATTAGAATTATTTGTATTATTCGGACTATTGTCCTCGTCTTCATTGTTATTTGTACAACGTTTCGGCCGATGTGCTCTCCGGCCTTCTTCATGTATTTCTTGTTGAACTCGGGAACTTATATGAATCAATGAAAACATACCCCACACAAAGCTTACGCACTCCTTTACACGACCCCCCCCTAAAAAAAAACAACAACAACCACAGTGTGAAACATCTCAAACACTCTGCACGGTCAAACATTTCCCCATTTTGTAATGCAAATTATGTGAATGATCTATTTGAAAAAGTCAACATCGATGACATTTTATCCTTTTCGAGAGAAATAAAATTATACTAAAAAATGAAAACTCAAACCTGTCAATACCACCCAAAACAATGAAATAACCCTAGACAGTTTGATATGCCGTTAAAAGTAACCCCTTAACACAATGCCCGACATATCGATAAAACCGTTAACAACAAAAGTGTAAATATAGATATACTACATATATTGTTTATTAACCTCTCGGCATAACACGAACAAAATAACACGAGACAGGTTGATATGCCGTTAAAATTCAGCAACCAACCAGAAAACATATCATAGAATTTCAAGACAGTTTATTTAACGGATAAATCTTATATCTCTGAATTTCTTTTAGATAAGGCTTGATAATTTGTATTATTTGTATTGTGGTATTCATGGTTAAAACATAAACAAATCAATTATGGAAGACCAAAGCAATCAATGGATCTGCGAGACTAACCTTTTTACTATACCCCTTCTAAACAGGCAACGCAGGATAAACCATAATTGAGGATTTCATTAAAAAAAAACTCTACTTATGTTAGGGATCGAACTTGCGACCTTTCAAATTGCTGTTCGATTATATACCATATAGTTGCGCGCCAATGATTTCTAGAGTGGTTGTGGAATATCTCTTTCTCCTCGTATATTTTAAAGTACACGCCACTCGAAAAATGTCGATAAATATTGACCGGCATATGCCCCCGGGGCTTTTGCTCGGCACACAGATCCCCCCACCACCTAGCCACTGCCACCTCTTCTGCTCAGTATAGATATACACCTGTATCTCCACACACACACACACACACACACAGAGGCGCATATTATGCGACCTGTGAGTGATGAACACAAACGCCCCGGCCGGCGCTACAGTTGCATTGGATTCGCGCCAAACAATTGAAAAGAACAAATATGGCCGCCACCGCTGACGACATCGAAGGAGGAAGAGAATAATTTTTGAGAAGAAACCAGTTGCTAACAGCAAACAATACGAAACAGTTAAATTATTATTATTATTATTATTATTATTATTATTATTATTATTATTTCACTCAATTCGAGTTTTTCACACCTGCCGTAGCCGATGGTTCACTGGAGGCTGAGTGACAGCAAGTCTCCTCAGGTCCCCAGGACTCTTCTGAGTATTCTGGCAGATTGCAGCAGTGCAGTGTTCTGAATGGTTTCAATCCTTCCTCTGATTTCCAAACTTTCCAAACCCTTTTCTAATCCTTTGGGACTGTTCCAAGTGCACCAACTACAATTGGTATCACTTTCACTTTCATGTTCCATAACTTTTTCAGTTCTCTGGCAAGATCCAGATATTTGTCCAATTTTTCATTTTCCTTTAGCTTCACCCTGTGATCTGCTGGCACTGCAAAATCCACCAGTTGACAAGTTCTTTCTTTTTTGTTAATCAACACTAGATCTAGTCTTCTTGCTGGGATAAGGTGATTCTTCTTCTTCTTCTTCTTCTTCTTCTTCTTCTTCTTATTATTATTATTATTATTATTATTATTATTATTATTATTTCACTCAATACGAGTTTTTCACACCTGCCGTAGCCGGTGGTTCACTGGAGGCTGAATGACAGCAAGTCTCCTCAGGTCTCCAGGACTCTTCTGAATATTCCGGCCGATCTCAATAATGCTGTAGTCTGGATGGTGTCGATCCTTCCTCTGATTTCCAATTCACGCAGGCTCTTTTCCAACCCCCCTGGGGATTGTTCCAAGGGACCCAATTACAATTGGTACGACCTATTATTATTATTATTATTATTATTATTATTTAACGTCTTCGGCATAAAATAACCCAACAAGGGTTGACATGCCTTAAAATCCAACTAACCAATCAACCGGTTTAATTATAATATGCAAACAAGTAAAGTCGACAGGGTGGCCTAAAGTCGGTATCAGCCAGACAGCGAGGGAGTCTGTCCCCTTTTCACTAGCGCTAGACCAATGAGATTGTTTTGAGCGCCACTCCTATCATCAGCTCCACACTTTATCGTACATATCCATGTGCTACTCATACGCTGAGATGGCGAGGGCCGGAATCGAACCAGGAACTCGAGGTTCTCAGCCGGACACTCTACCGACTGAGCTAAACGGGCCCTTTAACGCAAATAACTGTATGAAATATTTTGTTACTTAATAGACGATCCGTAAACTTCTTGGGTTCTCGTCGTAACAGCAATTGGACATCATCACAAATTGGTTTCTTAATATGAGGTCCAGTAAAAACGATGTCGACGAAGCAGGAAGATGTTTTGGTATGGCACTAGGATGAGTCGAAGGAAAACTCTGAATTAAAAACTGTTAAAATCTGCTTTAGAAATTGACCTTGTGCAACATCCTACTCGTACGGAGGGCTTGGCAAATATATATTCAGTTTTCATTAAGAAAATCGGTCGTTTTAAATTTTATTTCATTTGTTATCTGTAAAACGTTTCGGCCGATATGACCTCCGGCCTTCTTCAGGTATTTCTTGTCGGACTCCGGAACCTTTGAACTCCAATTGGACACATGGTCTAGTGGATAAGGTAGTTAGGTTAAGACAGTTCTAAGTGACAGTTATCTCTAGATTGCAGGTTCAATCCTGATCAAGGGCAGCAGTGACATAGAATAGTAATTAACACAGCTAAACGCCTCTACAAGAAGGTTCCCGAGTCCGAAAAGAAGGTTCCCGAGTCTGATAAGAAATAACTGAAGAAGGCCGGAGAGAATATCAGCCGAAACATTGTACAGATAACAATGAAGACGAGGACAATAGTCCGAATAACGCAGACAATAGTAATCATCAAGCCTCATAGTGTAGATAACAATGAAGATGAGGACAATAGTCCGAATAACGCAGATAATAATAATCATCAAGCCTCATCTCAAACATTCAGAGAAATATCATTAGATTACGTATAAAAAGCATTACATTTCGTTCCATTTCACGGAAAACCCTGAAAACTTTGAGATACTTGGGTTAGGGTAAGTGTTTGTGTTAGGGTTAGGCTACTTCGAGAATTTCCGACATCTAATACTATTTGTATGTAAAATGCTATCCTAATGATATTATCTCTTGTGCGCTATTATGCATTAGTGCTCTCAACTTTATTGTGAAATTCCGATACTCAACGTTTCGACCGATGAGCCCTCCGGTCTTCTTCGGTGTTTCTTGTAATAAATATTCGACCTCGGATCAGCCCATACCCTACCCCATTTTAACGATCCTTTGTGTTCTCCAGGAATTAATTGGTAATCTTCAATGTTTAGCCTGGTGGCACTAACCTGGGATCTTGACATCTGGATAGGAATATAAGTTGGTTTGTCATTCGTGCCATTTTTTTTTTTTTTTTCAATTTTATTTAGTTTTTTTTTTCTTTCTTATCGTCTCCATTGTTGGATTGTGCCGGATGCGAACTGATTGTCAGAAATTCAAATATTGTCATTGATATAGATCATTTTTATTGCGAAATATCAGATTTGTGAAAAAGAAATGTCACGTGACGCAGGAAAAAAGATTCATTTTCTTATTCCTTTCAAAAAACCCAACATTCAAAAATAGATTTAAAAACTCATCATGAAACTGAATAAATCTTTTGTGTAGGTTGGAGAATTATGATGAAGATGATAAAAAAAGGTTTATTTAATTCAGAAAAAACACATCATCCTGTCGATGCGGCTTAGAATATACTGACTGTATACACAACCACCATACATAGGAATGATGCTCCACCCCCAAAAGATATGGGTGCTGGATATTACACTAAACAGCATCAGATGGTGAGGCTCCAGTTCTGGATATATATATATATATATATATATATATATATATATATATATATATATATATATATATATAATATACCAAGCGTGTTGGTAAATCCTCGCGGTGAGAAAAAAAACAGCAAATAGTTTGATTGTAAAAATATACTACCAAACATCAACCGGGAAAAAGAAAAACAAGATAATCGTACCAACAAAAATAATCTATTGGTACAATATTTGGCCAAAAGAAAAAAATTTATATTATATATATATATATAATATATATAATATATTCATATAACCGCAGGAGAATAAAGCTAATAAGTAAAAAAGTGCTCAATACCTAAGTAGAGCAAATAATAAAGATAAATCTAATGAGTCAGACGAACCTACTATTAGTTTCGCTTAATGCTCTTCAGGCTAAGATCTGACTCACACACACACACACACACACATATATATATATTTGTGGAAAAAGTGACTTACCGGCGAAAATGGTCACATTATTTTAATTTTATTTTATTTATATCTTTTTTAATAAGATGACCATTGAAATGGTAAAAATACACCTTCATGTGTGTATTCATATATACACACATTCTATTGACTTTAATTAAAATAAATAACGTTTACATATATATTGATAAAAACCACATTTAATCACTACAGACTCTATAATAATAATAGAGTGAAATCTCATCATTGTTATAAACCAGTAAAACAATAGCACAAAGCGGATTTCTAACAATGTTTATATTTTGATCTTAAGAAAATACAACTTCCGCTTTTTGAATTTTTGAATTTTCGAATCTTGAATCGGCGTTCTTTGACTGCGCTCCTGTAACAAACCGTTTATTGCAAAAAAAATACACACGTGCAATCAACTGCAATTAATCAATATCTTGATTAATCCAATGGATTTAACCCTGATGATCCTTATGGTGAAACTCGAGTAGGTTATTACCATGTACCATCATCATAATATATATATATATATATATATATCTGTAAGTGAGATGAGGAAATCAATTTTCAAAACTCAACGCTTTCAAAACATCCATCATCTTTTATCTAGATAAATTCTTTTTCTCCTTGAATAATTTCATTGTCCTGAAGAAGGTTTCCTTTATAAACCGAAATGTCGAACATCGACTAATAAATATACATCCATTATAACATTCTACATTTGTTCTAAATTTTCACCCTATACACACACACACACACACACACACACACATATATATATATATATATATATTATAAAAAGAAAGTCCGCAAAATGTATTATGTTCTCAGAAAATTTAAAAAAATTCATTTTATCTTGCATATGCGACACGTGTTTCTGATCTGTTGTCTTTTTCAGGCATTGAATTATTATTTTGGCAGAATATGTCTGATATTTGATAGGTTGTGTGTGTTTCTGCAACTTTTCTATTATAATGGCTGTGTAATAACGGTTGTCGCATATGTAAGATAAAAAGAATAAAAAAAACTTTTTTCTGAGAACATAATACATTTTGCGGACCTTCTTTTTATGAAATATTAAATTTTCTCCCGTTGGAACCAGAACAACATTTATATATATATATATATATATATATATATATATATATATATATATATATATATAAGCAAACACACACACACACACACACACACACACACACATATATATATATATATATATATTTTGTAACAATAAAAAACTATTTTGTACCATAACCCCTAGAAAAAAAAAAATACCAAATCATAACGGTCTATCTTAACTCTATTCTCAGCGTTCCAAATTTTTTAAAAATTCGATTTTCGAATATTTCCAAATATCTCTGTTGTTTTTCCCAACGAACTTTTTTCATTCAAAATAAATGTTCACTCTGATGAAGGTCGATTCTTCTATGTGTGCGAAATATTTTCACACACATAAACTGACCGAAACACATGTGTAAGTGATATCGATTAATGTGATATCGATTAAATTCATTTTATCCATCTACATTTCTTTTCTTTACTCATTTTTCCTCATATATATATATATATATATATATATATATATATATATATATATAAATGTCGAAATACCACTCAAATATTAACAGATATAAGACGTATATCTTCTCATATTTGTATTTATGCGTGTGTGCATCTGCCATTCTGTGATTGGGACACAAACACATAATCTCTCTCTCTCTCTCTCTCTCTCTCTCTCTCTCTCTCTCTCTCTCTCTCTCTCCGTCTGTGTTTATGTATTTGCCTAGCGCTTGTATTTGATTTTGGTAGGTTGACTTTGACATAAGCCATGGTAAAACTACAGGGTCCCCCTCCCCTTCCAAATTCGCTGACGGGTTTTCCTAAGAGTCAGGACGATAACAAAATTAGATTTTCCGCATCCGACGACCACATGGCCTCTGGCTTTTGACTCGTTTCGGAGATATATATATATATATATATATATATATATATATATATATATATATATATATATATGGTGAGTCTGGTTCTCAGTGTGCATATATTATATTAGTATATGTTGTGTATATAAATGCCTATAATATATATCATTTGGGATTCAGTGTGAAGCATTGTGTGTGAAATATATAAAAGGCTCAGTTTGTTGGATGTTAAGTTTCGTATATATATATATATATATATATATATATATATATTATATATATATATATATATATATGTGTGTGTGTGTGTGTGTGTGTGTGTGTATACAGGGTGTTCGGAATAAATTTGATATACTTATATTTGGTTATTTTTTCCGTATGTTGGAGGTATTGACGTACACTATGCATCATTCAAAAGCTTGAACCCTTTTCATTCATATACGTGATGACAGATAGAATGGATGACTGGAACCTACCTGAATTATGAAAGAGATTAACTTGTATCGTGATGGTCTGCGCCGGCCATCAAAATAAGGAGATTATGGACGCTGCCCAATGCCCCATGAACACTGTAAAAACAATCAGGCATAAAATAACCCTGGAAGGATTGACTTGCCGTAAAATCCAGATTAAAACATTTAAAAGGATAAAAGAATAATTGAATGAACGAATGAACGAATAAATTGTCTATTTGTGGGCGCTACTGACTAAGTAAAAGCTTTGGAACCACAGTCTCTGACTTATTGTTGTTATCAGTCTGACAGCGAGGGAGTCTATCCTCTTTTCAATTATACTAGTCCAGGGAGATTGAAATATTGCGTTTACCATCAGATCCCAAGTTTACCACATTGTTCCAAGCTGTGCTTCTTGTGCGTTAAGTTGGCGAGGGCCAGTATTGAACCCAGAAACTCGGGATTCCAATGCGGTTTAGCTTCGTCGGTTGAACCGAAGTTCACTTAAAACACTTAAAATAATAAAAGAATAATAGAATAAACGAATAATAGAATAGAGGAATAATAGAAACAACGAATAGATTGTTTACGGGTAGGCGCTTCCGACCGAGTTAAAAGGTTTTGCCTTATAGAAACCACATAGTCTCTCTCTCTCTCTCTCTCTCTCTCTCTCTACCCCTCTCTCTCTCTCTCTCTCTCTCTCTCTCTCTCTCTCTCTCTCTCTCTGTGTGTGTGTGTGTGCACTTTTGTAAGATATTGACCTAGATTATGAAAACAAACAATAGGAATCGAACTCATAACCTTTTGGCTTTGTATTTATTATCCTCATGTCAGTCCTGGGGAGGGGGGGGTCATCAGGTGCGCGTTTTTATTTGTGTTTTACTTGTTTTGATTTACGGCATACCAATCATTTGCGGATAAACTAAATCTGAATCAAATCATTTTTTATAAGCAAAAGGACTCAGCTTACTTAGAGTCTATCTGCTCTTGCTCAAGTAGTCACTCAATTAAGTAAAGAACAGGCACTTCTGTGATCTAGTGGGAAACGGTATTTTCAACATGACGTGACCATAATCCCAGATATAATTTTTTTGATTTTTTTTACGGCATATAAACCATTTTTGGGTCATTTAATGCCGAATCAAGTCAATTTTTTAATATGAAAAGGACCTAGCTTAGTTACAGTACCTACTGTTGCTTAAGTAGTCACCCAATTATCCTGAACAGTCTCATCGCTGCTTAACTTCAGTGTTCTAGCAGGAACCGTTACTTTCAACTTGACTTGAACGTACGTCCAGATATAATTGTTGTTTTTTTTCTATGGCATATAAACCCATTTTGGGTCATTTAATGCCGAAACTAGTCATATTTTTTTTTAATAAGGAAAGGACCCAGCTTACTTACAGTACCTGCATTTGCTTAAGTGGTCACCCAATTAAGTACTGAATAGGCTAATCGCTGCTTAACTTCTGTGATCTAGCGGGAACCGGTACTTTCATCATCATCTACGTGCTCACTCTCTCCCCGCGTATATATATTTACCAACCCCTCCGCGCGAGCAGGATGCGACACAAGGTCAATTTCTTAAGCGGAGTTTTAACAGGTTTCAATTCAGAGTTTTCCTCCTTCTAGACTGGTTACACAGTCATGGATAAAGAGTCCAGTTTTCCCTGCTATTTATCCATAGCTGGAGGGAGAATTGGGTTCATACCTTTCCCAAGAGTGTTAGCGCCATGTGAAATGCCGACAGCTTCGTCCAGGAATTGAACGACTCTAACCATTACACTATGCGCCTAAACGGGTATAACCTTTCTATTGACTCTTATGGGACCTGCACAAGAATGCTGCGTGCAGTCTTGAACAAGTCGTGGAAACAGCGCCCAACAAGGAAACAGCTGTATGGCCACCTGTCCCCCATCTCACAAACCATCCGAGTAAGACGGACTAGGCATGCAGGACACTGCTGGAGAAAGAAGGACGAGCTCATAAACGACGTTTTCCTGTGGAAGCCAACACATGGGCATGCTAGTGTGGGCCGCCCAGCCAGGACCTACATTGACCAACTATGTGAGGATGCTGGATGCCGCGCAGAAGAGCTTCCAGAGTCAATGAGTGATAGGGAAGGTTGGCGAGAGACTTTCATGGATATCCGTGCAACTTGCGGGACATGATGATGATGATGATTTCTGCTAAAGAGAAACAACGTGAAAAGTCAAATTAAAAAAATGTTCGAATTTGAATCTTAATGACATCGAATACCACTTGCCATTAATTGAATAAATCCAATATCCAATAGCAACAGAAGAAGGCCGAAGAATAAACGACCAAAACGACGTCGTAAATAAACAAGTGTGTATTGGAGGGAAATAGTCTAATAAAAAATTTGAATATATGGACAAAAATCAACCTATTTCTCTGAATGTTTGAGATGAGGCTTGATGGTTAGTATAATCTGCGTTATTCGGACTATTGTCCTCATCTTCATTGTTATCTGTACAACGTTTCGACCGATATGCCCTCTGGCCTTCTTCAGGTATTTCTTGTCGGACCCGGGAACCTTCTTTTCGGACTCGGGAACTTTCTTTTCGAACTCGGGAACTTTCTTGTCGTAATCGGGAGCCATCACGGAACTTTGAATCTAACCCTTTATTTAGTCCACGGGGGTATCCTGTTCTCATTCCGCTAACCATAGCTGGGGTAGGAGCTGTGTTAATTAATTATTTATTGTATGATTTTTTACCTAGACTCATATTGTGTTGTTGTTTTTTTCAATCTGATCTGGCCTTCTTTATTATGGGTTCCCATATTGTATTCATTTCTATGCTAGGTCTACTTAACAGCCCAGTACAGCCTATCATATGTGCTGATTCTTTGAGGCGTCTTCTCTTCCAATGTTCTTCTCTATCTATTATTCTAACTTCATCCCATAAGATGACAAGAAATACCTGAAGAAGGCCGGAGGGCATATCGGCCGAAACGTTTTTTTATTTGTTTTGTTTTTATTGCTAAATATTGACACCGACAAGAAATTATTTTATATGGATGCAATTAAGATATAACCCAGATGGTTTAGGAAAGGATGACTGTATCCCCTGGAAAAAGACAAGGACCCTACTTCAAAGAAAATTTAAAAAGTGGCCTGGGAATGACACTAATTTGCATCTGACGGTTAGGTTTCAGTTATGGAGATCTGGGGAGTGTGGTGTGACCCTTTCATTTTAATTAATCCCCTCTGACCCAGAGTAGTAGCACTTGGTAGTGTTAATTATTTTTCTAACTGCCTTCACTCAGGATTGAACTCGGGATCCAGAGATAACTGTCACTTAGAACTGTCTTAACCTAACTACCTTATCCACTAGGCCATGTGTCCAATTGAACAATAGAGTGTGAATTTTGGGCACTTATAAACCTAATGTCTTGATTTGGCTAGAATATCTACCTATTTACTTATGTATGATTTTTTACCTAGACTCATATTGTGCCGATACCCTTATGATCTATTAATGTTAATGTTACACTGTGATCTATTTAGATAAACCAAGAGGGAAAATAGTTTATGCGGAAACTTTACAACTGCGACATAACACAGAAGAAATAGAATCTTTAGTCTAGCAAGGAATAATAATAATAATAATAATAATAATAATAATAATATAATAATAATAATAATAATAATAATAATATAATAATAAATTTGACCAATACAACAAAATGGTATATGCATAAACCAGAATCTGTTCTTGAGAATGAAACGTATACAATTCTCTGGGACTTTGAAATACTGGGAAAATGAAAAAAATAATCTTTGATTTATTGATTGACTGAATTTAAATGCACGTCAACCCGTCCAGGTTTATCTAATTCCTAGATGCTTTTGTGTAGTTCTTTATTAAAAAAAACTTTTCACTCCTAGTCATATCGAATAATTCTTAAACATATCTATTTGACCTATAGATGGTACCCTATTAGGTAATACCACTGAATGAACCCGAGTGTGATGGCAACGAAGCTGTAATCTATATCAGTTTCAATCGAACATAATGAAAAGATGAAAAGAAGGAAAGAAAGAAAAAATAGTGAGAGTTAAATCAATATTATTATACTTTTTACATATTGAACTAATTGCAATAGGACATAAGTTAAAACATATCAACTGTTGTAATAATTAAATTATCATACTGTTGTATAGCCACAGGTCCTGCTAGTCAAGATTATTATACTTTTTACATATTGAACTATTTAGCAATAGTTCTTAAGTAAACATATCAAACGTTGTAATAATTAAATTATCACATTGTTGTATATCCACAGATCCTGCTAGAGAGTTAAATCAAGATTATTATTCTTTTTACATATTGAACTATTTAGCAATAGTTCTTAAGGAAACATATCAAAAGTTGTAATAATTAAATTATCCTACTGTGGTATAACCACAGATCCTGCTACTCAAGATTATTATACTTTTTACATATTGAAACACTTTAGCAATAGCTCTTAAGGAAACATATCAAAAGTTGTAATAATTAAATTATCATTCTGTGGTATATCAACAGGTCCTGCTAGTATTGATAAATGAATATTCTTCAGACTTGTTTTAAATTCAACGATCAGAAGAATTAGCGTCTTCTTTCGTTTTATATGCAAAGCACATTCGATATTCAGTAAAAGTCCTCCCCACCCACCCCCTTCCCCGTCCCAACATTCAATTTCCCGCACTATTTACATGAGCTATCAATAGCTACCGCATTTTCCCCAGATATTGAGCTGCAAAACGCTGATTGGCTGATCGTTGTCAGGGCAACGTGACGTCAATGTGGGAGATTTCGCGCTCTGGAAAGCTGATAGTCTGTTTGGTCCCGGGCATTCACCCTGTCGTTTGCCTTCCCTGTCTGACTCCCGTTACCAACGCCCGACGGACAAGAAACCTGTTAAACCGAGTGTGGCTGTGAGGATCGGGGGGGGGGCTTCATTTACGTCTGTTTTGCAGGGTATTGTGTGTAGTGGGATATAAATAGAAATTGGTGTCAGAGACAGGAGCCGGGGGGGGTTGGATTTTTAGGGTCCTAAAAGCTCTTGTATTTTGATATTTAATTCGATAGCCTCTGCGATTCCCTCTTCTCTCTCTCTCTCTCTCACTCTCTCTCTCTCTCTCTCTCTCTATATTATATATATTATATAATATATATATATATCACTTATTTCTTTTCCTTTCCCCTCTGTCTCGCATTTCTTCCTTTATCATGTTTGTCCCTGTGTTTGCTTCATCGTTTGACCTTCAGAAAACGCACTCCTTCCCTTTACATACACATCCATACATATAATAATAATAATAATAATAATAATAATAATAATAATAATGAAAAATGCAAATAAGAAAAAGATTGCATAAAAAGTTCAAATTGCTTTTACAACATGTATGAGACATTTTATATTATTATTATAATATTATTTTATATCAGAGCACACATAATTATCATATGAAATTTCATAATATATATATATATATATATATATATATATATATATATATATATATATATATATATATGTGTGTGTGGGGGGAATGGGAGATGAATCCGACAATATGAGGAAAAATGAGTAAAGAAAAGAAATGTAGATGGATAAAAATGAATTTTATCGATATCACTTTTAATCGATATCACTTACACATGTGTTTCGGTCTGTTTATCAAAATGTATACGGATTTACGTTATTATTATTATTAAAATAATCAGATGGAGTAAAAAAATAATAATAAAAATACTACTCTGATGAAGGTCGGCAAAATCTGTGTACGGAACAATTTATGCATTTTTCCTATTATTATTATTATCATCATTCATTTCAACTCCATCTGATTATTTTAATAATAATAATAACGTCGATCCGTATACATTTTGATAAACAGACCGAAACACATGTGTAAGTGATATCGATTAAAAGTGATATCGATAAAATTCATTTTTATTCATCTACATTTCTTTTCTTTACTCATTTTTTCCTCATATATATATATATATATATATATATATATATATATATATATATATATATATATATATATATATATATAGGTATGTATAAATGTGGCATATCCACTTGTTGAGTTAAAATCATTTCTGTTTAAATTATCTTCAGTTGCATTATATATATATATATATATATATATATATATATATATATATATGTGTGTGTGTGTGTGTGTGTGTGTGTGTGTGTGAAGAGAAAATTGAAGTGAATCCGACGGTATGTAATATAGTGAAACATTTGTAAAAACACAGGTTCAAATAAAATGAGTGATATTTATTCAGCCAACGCTGCAGTGTTTCAATCTGTTGAGTAGATCTTTTTCAGGGCTTTTGTTGATATAAGGAAAAGTAAAATTTATCACAGAATAATAAGGAGACTGTGATACTTTTTGTAAAATCAACTACCACAGTATCCTTATTATTCTGTGATACACTTTACTTTTCCTTAAAAGCCCTGAAGAAGATCTACTAAACAGATTGAAACAGTGCAGCGTTGGTTGAATAAATATCACTCATTTTATTTGAACCTGTTTTTTTTAAATTTTTCACTATATATATATATATATATATATATATATAGAGAGAGAGAGAGAGAGATAGAGAGAGAGATTATATTTATCTCTATATATATAATGCAAAATATACGTGTGTGGGTATGGGGGCATGTGTGTGTATGTGTGTACTTAATTGGAGAACTGGGGTATGTGGAGTACCCCTTCTGTGCCATTACTCCCAGATGCACTCTGATCCTAACTGTTAGTATTTGTTAGGGTCCCATTTATGGGTTCAATACAGTCCAAAAATGTTTAAAAAAATTGAGTTTAAAAACAAATGTGGAATATCCATCAAGCATCAATAAATAAAAACGTCTTACATATAAAATAACCCAACAAGGGTTGACATGCCGTAAAATCTAACCAACCAACCAACAACCAAGATTTATTCAAAAGCCGTTGTTAGTGAGTTTAGTCTTGACTGGGTGCCCTTTATTGTGCCTCTTTAGGCTAAATTTAATCCTATATATATGCGTATTTTCTGTACAACACACACAATATATATATATATATATATATATATATATATATTTAGAGAGGAGAGAGAGAGAGAGAGAGAGAGAGAGAGAGAGAGAGAGAGGGGGGGAGAGAGTATGTTTCGATGAAGGTCAAAGGTCAAAAGAAATTCAGGGACAAAACAAATGCGAATGATAAATGTCAGGGAGATGTAGAGATAGAATAAGAAAACGAGAGAAACATGCACACCACAGAGAGAGAGAGAGAGAGAGAGAGAGAGAGTGAGAGAGAGAGAGAGGGGGAGAGAGACAGACAGACAGACACAGAGTGATTAACACAGAAAGACAGAGTGACAGAGGCTGACATAGAGAGAGTAATACAGAGATACAGAGACAGACAGACAGACACATGTAGAGTGGGTAACACAGAGAGACAGAGAGACAGGGAGACAGAGAGAGAGAGAGAGAGTGAGAAAGAGAGAGAGACAGACAGACAGTGATAACAGAAAGAGAGAGAAAGAAAGAGAGAGAGAATAACATACAGAGACGGCCTGAGACAGATAGACGAGAGAGAGAAAGAGAGAGAAAGAAGAGAGAGAGAGAGAGAAAGTAATACAGAGATACAGAGACAGACAGAGACAGACACCCATAGAGTGGATAACACAGAGAGACAGGGAGACAGAGAGAGAGAGAGAGAGACAGACAGACAGACATAACAGAAAGAAAGAGAGGGGTGTGTGTGTGTGTGTGTGTGTGTGTGTGAGAGAGAGAGAGAGAGAGAGAGAGAGAGAGAGAGAGAGAGAGAGAGTAACACAGAGAGATAGAGTGACAGAGACAGACAGACAGAGAGTAATTGTGGATAATTCGTCAGCAAACCTGTCATGTAGGTCATTCTTAATAAGAACAATAATAAGAATAACGATTTGCCTCAATTTATTTCAAACGATTTCCCCAATTCGAAAACGAGGCAAATGACATAACAAGTTCCGTTCATTTGGCCAATGAAATCGCAGATCTACTTCTTTACTCTTGATCATAACTGCTTATGTCACTCTACGACCGATTAGTAAACTAGTAATACCAATTTGTAATCTATTTATTAATACTCGTGTCCCTTACATTAAAATTCGTGTTTATAAATAGTACCTAATAATATCCGTTTTGATTGTATATTGTACCACTAGTAATTATAAACATTATGTGGTTGCATCGCGATGGTGTTGGAATACCCCGGACTGGGTCACCTATTTATTTTTGTCATATCCCACAAGAAGATCAGAAAGTAGTTAAAGAGGAACATATACTACACCCTGATCATCGACTGAAGCGTTAAAGAGTGACATTTTAATTCTAGACACACAGGTATTACGCTTTGATCATGATGGATTGTGAGCAACCTTTTAATTATTGGTATAATGCATATATTGATACTCGTGTTCCTTTATTTTACGACCGTTATCATCTTTCAGAGAGAGAGAGAGAAAGAGAGAGAGAAAGAGAGAGTGTGTGTGTGTGTGTGTGAGAGAGAGAGAGAGAGAGAGAGAGAGAGAGAGAATGAGAGAGAGAGAGAGAAGAGAGAGAGAGAGAGAGAGAGAGAGAGAGTAAACACGCCTTGATGATGATGATGCCAATGACTTTAGTGACGAAGTTTCCTTGTGGCTTCTGATGAAAACTCGACACCCAACGATCGGATTTCAATTCCGGCTGTAGGTAGCTTACAAAATGTCTAGCCACACTGAAGAGACTTGTGAGTCGAAACACGTGTATGTGGATAACCCTATATATGCTCCCCATCTCCTAGGGTTGAGCGCTCTGGGGGGGGGGATCTCGCTGACGGCCGCCAACTCAAGCGTAAACGCGACGCTCTTCTATATTAGGAATGGAGCACTCTGTGACGGCCTTTACACACAAACCGATGTGTGTATTAAAACAGTTAAAATCCCCTTCCCATTCTTTAAGTGAAGACAGCCTAATGGTTAAGGTGCCGGACTGACACCCAACGATCGGATTTCAATTCCGGTTGTGGGTAGCTTACAAAATGTCTAGCCACACTGAAGAGACTTGATAAGTCGAAAACACATGTCTGTGGATGACCCATATATATATATATATATATATATATATACTTCCGCTTAAGAAAATGACCTTGTGTGACATCCTGCTCGTGCGGAGCGTTTGGTATATATATATATATATATATACCAAACGCTCCGCACGAGCAGGATGTCACACAAGGTCATTTTCTTAAGCGGAGTTTAACAGGTGTGAATTCAGAGTGTTCCTTCACCTAGACAGGTTGCCATACCAAATTAAAGAGTTCAGTCTGTCCTGCTGTTTACCCATAGCTGGAGGAAGAATAGTTTGATTCATACCTTCCCCAAGTTTATTAGCGTTATGTTAAAAGGCGTATAGACTCAAACCGATCAATGTGAAGAACCAAATATAAATTATACTCTGTTAAAACGGAAGTGCTGAGAATGGGTATGGAGGGTTTTTTTTTTTTATAGAAGGTGTGCTGAAATTCACCACATACTTATGGCACGTGTGTGGATCTCTCTCTTTTTTTTTTT
>CM042168.1:4623048-4625548 GCA_023376005.1 Doryteuthis pealeii
CCTCCACACCCACACCGCAGAGAGAGGATAAAAGGGGCCTATATAAATCTAAGTTGATTAATATAGCTTCCCAAAATCCAGTCTCATCAGATGGGACAATTAAGTTATCTGAATTGCAATTTTTTTTTTACTTCTCAAAAAAAGAAAAAAAGAAATAAAATAAAATAAAATAAAAAATAAAAAAGTAAAAAATGAATTAAAAAATAAAATAATTTTTTTATACGTTGTAAGACTGTCACCATAATACAGTGTGTCTTAGAAATCACATATAGAATCATCCCTCACAACCAAGTTTTGGATATCTCTCATCATATATATATATATATATATATATATATATATATATATATATAATTTTATCTGTACTATGAATATACAAAACAATATTATAGACAGAAAGAGATATATTAATAGACCGCGATAGATTGATAGATTGATAGATAGTTAGATAGGTATGAACAGGCTGATATATATATATATATATATATATATATATATATAGGGGTAAACTATAGACACGTGTTTCGAGGTATCACCTCTCATCAGTATAGTTATACGGTTTTTAGCAGCTGCCTCTGGCTGGGTTCGAAACCCGATAGAACTTACGCTCGCCAAGCTTCTTACCCACACATCCACAGTCGCCAAGTATAGCAGGCTATTTAATTGCTATATTTCTAAGGGGAAATGACCTTCACCTAGAGGTCTCAAACTTTGTAAAGAAAGTGAGATTTGGCCGAGCCGAATACGATGAATCTGCAATTATATACCTTCTAAATAGAGTGCTCAACCGAGAACGGGAAGCGTATATATATATATATATATATATATATATGAATAGTAGGTGGTTAATTTATTGATATGTAATGAAATCAATCTAATGATATTAAAAATGTTGTTTTGGTTTGAATCAAATTAAGTAATTGAAATGTTAGAGAAACACAAATCAGTAAGTTAAATAATATAGATGAAAGTTATTCAGAAGAGAATTGATAAAAATAGTGGTTTAAATTAAAACAAATGAATTGTTGATATATTCGTATTCTTCACTTAGAAAATTAGGAGAACAGATTCTTTGGGCCCTAAGGAAAAAAACCCTATAAGAATGCCACTTTTTGTCCTATTGCTATGGTTAGAATAGAAATAGAACATATATATATATATATATTATATATATAATATATATATATATATATATATATATATATATATATATATATATATATAATATACCAAGCGTGTTGGTAGATCCTTGCGGAGAGAAAAAACCCGGCAGAGAGTTTGATTGTAAAAATATACTACCAAACATCAACCAGGAAGAAAAAAATTTTTGAAAAAAAGAAAAGACCAAGATATTCGTACAACAAAAAATAATTTATTGGTACAATATTTGGCCAAAAGAAAAACAATTTATATGTATATATATGTATATAAGATATATATATATTCATATAACCGCTAGGAGCTAATTTGTAAAAAGTGCTCGATACCTAAGTAGAGCCAAGTAATAAGGATAATCTACTGAGTCAGACGAACCTACTATTAGTTTCGCATAAAGCTCTTCAGGGCTAAAAATCTGAGTCAGATTTTAGCCTGAAGAGCTTTATGCGAAACTAATAGTAGGTTCGTCTGACTCAGTAGATATTCCTTATTATATTATATATATATATATATATATATAATATATATATATATATATATATATATATAGAGAGAGAGAGAGAGAGAGAGAGAGAGAGAGTCAGACAGACTGACAGACGCAGAGACAGATAGATGTAACATGCTATCAATTTTATATTGTAAGTTTATGGCTACTGAATAATGAGTTCGGACCTCACTGTGTGGCCCAGACTTTTGGCCTTGTGCCATATCTATCTCTTTTCGTTTTTTTTTGCCTGTGACAGACACTGCAAAGTATAGCAACACGTTGGTAGATAGATAGATTGATTGATAAATATATATGAACAGATGAGATAGATACATACATAGATACATAGATAGATAAATAGAGAAAGAATGATAAATATATAGGTAGATGTAAATAGAATGAATTAGAAAGATGTACTCATAGGTAGATATGAACAGTGAATCATAGATAGATAGATAGATAGATAGATATAAACAGTGTTAGATAAATAGATAGAGATGAATAGTGAATTAGATTGATAGATAGATCGGTCGATAGATATAAACAGTGTTAGTTAGATAGATAGATAGATAGATAGATATGAACAGATTGATAGATAAGAGCAGACTTAGATAGATAGATAGATAGATAGATAGATATGAACAGATTGATAGATAAGAGCAGACTTAGATAGATAGATAGATAGATAGATAGATAGATAGATTTCCTCAACGTATTTCATAGATAGATAGATAAATAGATAGATAGATATAGATAGATAGATAGATAGATAGATAGATAGATAGATAGATATGAGCAGATTGAGATAGATAAGAGCATTAGATAGAGATAGATAGATAGATAGATAGATAGATA
>CM042168.1:4633048-4635548 GCA_023376005.1 Doryteuthis pealeii
TTCTACCGCTATCCCAACAGTTGAAGAAGTTGTTCCTAGATTTGGTTAGCAGTCTGATTAGTTGAGGACAAATATTGCACTTTCGTACAGCCAATGGAAATTGGGCATATTCCTATAAAAGAAAGGAAAGACATTAGTTTGGAAGCCCTCAACTGATGAAACGAATTTCATCTACGCAGCATCACATTTTTTCAAGGCATCCTTATTAAAAAAAAAAGAATTTTCTGTACGATCCATTTTTTATCAGCTCGATTCGAGTGGATGAATTGAGCTAGTGCTGCATACTGGGGTTTTCACAGTACCAAATCAACATATATGTTGTATACCTATCTTTACTTCTTTACCTCTTCTATGGTCATCTATTCTTCTGGCCGGCTTTGGTTCTATCATCTTGGTCTGGTATATCTTCTAAGGTCTAGTCTTCTATTGAGGATTTCGGGTCATGTTTCTGTTAGGGATCACTCCTTATCAGAAGCCCTGTGTCATTGTTAGTTTTTGGTAATAAACACAAGACTTCGATTTACGTTGATGTTACTTTATTTGTAAATCCCCAACCATACATTCTGCGCAGATGAGACTTACATGTTACTAGCTCGACTTCTAACTCCTAACTGACTTAAAACTTACTATACCCTTAAACCGGAAGAGGGCCTTCTATGGGGGTTCCGGTTCTCACGATTTATCCCCGGAAAGCAAGGTGAGAGTGAGGTCAAGCGCTGTCACTCACTCTCAAGGCCATCAGCTGCACTAATCCCCATTATGATTCTACACTACCTTAAAAAAACTATTAGTGATCCATTAATTATGTAACACTAGATATCTTTCATTTCAGCTGGGGGTGAATGTAGCTTGACATCCACATCGCTCACAGTATTGTTGGAATGCATTAGCCACCTCCTGACCGTTATCATACCCAATGTTTAGTCTTCATGAATGTCCAGCAAGCGTCGATGAATATCAATTAATATCAATTAAAGCAAGTTCTTTTTTTTCTGTCGGGACAAATTCAATGAACGCCCCTCTCTGCTGTTGTATCAAACACATTTTTTAAAGAGTTTTAATGGCATACATTTTGCGTTTCTCTCTGACACAATCTCCCTGATATACCTTGATTATTTGTTTTTTGCTCAGAATATAATAAAGAGAAGTTGAGTCATTTTTATAAGCAATTTTTATGAGACAATTTTAATGGCAATTTTTATGAGATTTTTTAGGCAATTTTTGTAAAAATATTTTTTGTGGCAATTTTTATAAGATATTTTTAGAAGCAATTTTCATAATGTTACGTACTGAGGTTTTCATGGTACCAAATCGATATAATGTTGTATACTCTTTCTTACTTCTTACTTCTAGTCGTCTTCTCTTCTGGCCGGCTTTGCTATTCTGATCGTCTATCTTCTAACATCTTGGTCTTGAACCTTCTAAGGTCTGGTCTAGCGTCTGTTGTTGTCTTGGGGACTTCGGTCTGGTTTTCCATGCTAGGGATTTCTCCTTATCAGAAGCCCTGTGTCATTGTTAGTTTTTTGGTAATAAACACAAGAATTCGATTTACGTTGATGTTACTTTATTTGTAAATCCCCAAACCAGACATCTGCGCAGATGACAGGATGCGCATAGAAATGCGACTTACACCTTCGAGCTCCTACCTGCTAACTGACTGAGTTACTTAGTATCCTTAAACCGGAACAGGGTTTTCTATGCCTTCCGGTTCTCACGATTTATCCCCGCAAGGCAAGGTCAGAGTGAGGTCAAGCGCTGTCATTCACTCTCAAGGCCATCAGCTGCACTAATCGCTATTATGATTTCTACACTATTGCCATAATCATTAGGTAACTAATAATTATGTAACAATAAGACTTTTAATAAGCAATTCTATACCAGATTTTTTAGACAATTTTCATAAGACATGTTTATAGGTAATTCTTTTAAAACATTTTAGAGGAATTTCATACGACATTTTTCGTCAGTTTTTATAATATATTTTTGAGACAATTTTCATAAGATATATTAGGGACAATTTTCATTAGACATTTATATAGGCAATTTTTATAAGATATTTTTAGAGACTATTAATTCTTTTTAGTGGCAATTTTATAACATTTCTAGAGGCAATTGTTACGATTTTGTGGCCATTTTCGGTCTCAAGTAAGAGCACTTTACAGTGGAGATACCATGTGTTAAGCAGAGCGCGATCTTTAGTGAAGGAACCTTTGGTTGTTCCTTGGTGTATCTTCGTGTTGGGTATGATCCTTTGGTTGTTCCTTGGTGTCCCTTAGTGTTGGGTATGATCTTTGCGTTGGGCAAAATCGTTGCTTGCAGGTCCGTTCATCAATGTCGAATAACGTGCAAATGAACGGTGATTTAATAGTTAACCTTTGTGGCGGATTCCAGCACACCTTATATCCACAAAATATTAGCACCTCACGCAGTGTACTGGTTAGCAAGCTAGATTCGCAGACCATTGTTTGTGAGTGAGTTCGATTCTGACTGGGCACCCAAT
>CM042168.1:4638048-4640548 GCA_023376005.1 Doryteuthis pealeii
TGCTGCGTGCTGTCTTGAAAATTCTCGAATGCAGCTCCCGGCAAGAAAGCAGCTGGGGAATGTTCACTAGTCCCTATCACACAAACCATCAAAGTAAGTCGAATAAGTCACTGCTGGAGAAACAAGGACGAACTCATATGTGTTGGTTTCCTATTGACACATTAATACCAGTGTATTCAAACCAACAAAAACATTCATCAACCAGGTCTGTGCGAATTCAGGATACTGTGCAGAAGACCTTGCAGTTCTGAATGTATGGTACTAATCTACAATAACGCACAAGAGATGGTATTAGAGTCACATTTTACGTATAAGGTCGTTGGAGTGGGCTAAAGTCGGTATCAGCCAAACAGCGAGGGAGTATATCCCCTTTTCACTAGCACTAGACCAAGGAGATTGTTTTTGCATCTGGGGTGGAGCGCCACACCTATCATCAGCTTCTCCCTTTACAACACAGATCCCTGTGCTACTCATACGCTGAGTTGGCGAGGGCCGGTATCGAACCAAGAATCTAGCGATTCCTAGTCCAGTGCGCTACCCCCCCCACCAAAAAAAAATCGTATAAATAGCATTAAATGTCGGAAACTCCCGAGGTAGGATAACCATAACCCCCTAATCCTAACCCTAACTTCAACTATTACCCTAACCCAAGCGTCTCAAAGATTTCTGGTATTTCCATGAAATGAAATAAAATATAATGTTTTCTAAACGAAATCTAATTATATTATCTCTTGAACGTTATTGTGCATTACCTCCAGGTCCACTGAACCGTAGTGGAAGTACCTGTTAGGATCCCATCTATGGGTTGAATAAAAAAAGATGTATTAAATAGTTGAGTTAAAAAAGTTTCAGTACCCATCAAGAATGAATAAATCAAAAATGTCTTCGGCATAAAATAGTCCAAGAAGGGTTGACACACCGTAAATCCAACCAACCAACCAACCAACTATTGTGTATTCGTGCCGTATGTATTCAATATAATATTGTACAACTTTTAATTTAAGATTCAAGATTTATGCTTGGTTGCTTCCTGGGTTGCCATAGAGCAGACCAAGCATTGTTGGAGGTATTAGATACCGAAGTCAGTTAAATATTTATTGTTTTCAAATAAGTAATAGAGGAGAAAAATCGAATCTCTTATCTAAATTTAGGACCATATGAACTTTAGGCACCCCTATTGCTTTGCTGATTCATAAGTACATTTTTTCATTTACACCGCCAACATCCGGTTGTTTGTTAGGGGTTAGGGTTAGGGGTTAGGATTAGGGGTTAGGGGTTAGGGTTAGGGTTAGGGGTTAGAGTTAGGGGTTAGGGTTAGGAGTTAGGGTTAGGGTTAGGGGTTAGGGGTTAAAGTTAGGGGTTAGGGTTAGGAGTTAGGGTTACGGGTTAGGATTAGGGGTTAGGGGTTAGAGTTAGGTTAGGGTTTAGTTTTATAATTAAAAAATCCTCTAAAAATCGTCTGTTAACAAACGACCGGATGTTGACGGTGTAAATAAAAAAAATGTACTTATGAATCAGCAATGCAAAAGGGGTGCCTAAATGTCATATGGTCCTGAATTTATGAATGCATCTTTAAACATGTTGGATGCTGATTTTAGAGAAGGATGTAGTGACTGGGAGGCGGTGTCGACTTATACACGGAGACGCCCGAACCTCTTAGCCCGCCAATTGTTGTTTTTCGCGCGTTTTGAACATTGAAGTGGTTCGATTGTTTTATGCATTGCAAACACACACACACGGGCGTTCAAAGTGTGTGCTTGGCACGTTGCCTATCTCTATGCAATTGGATATAAATAGACACGTTCATGGGCCAGACCCCCCCCCCCTTATTTTTGCTCAGGTCCCCTTTTAGCCCCAGACCCCCCCACCTTACCCTTTTTTTTTCTCTTTTCTGGCGATCAATGTCTAAGTATCCCTACCAACTATTCCCATCTTCCATATCTAACAATATGCAAACATAGACGCGCGCTCGAACACACGCAATAAACGTACGCACACAAGCAGAAACGCACTATCAATTACACACACACACACACACACACACACACATATGTATCTTTCAGTCATTCGATCTATTCTGCACATATCTATTTGGTTTGTTTCTATACATTCATCTCTTCCCCCTCTCTCTCTCCAACCTCTCTCTCTTCTCTCTCTCTCTCTCTATATATATATATATATATATATATATATATATTATATATATTATAAAGATATATATGTATATATATATATTGATATCTATCTATCAATTCATCTATCTATTAGTCATTTCGCATCTATCTATCTATCTATCTATCTATCTCAGTCTGTTCATATCTATCTATCTATCTATTTATCTATCTATCCCAGTCTCTTCATATCTGTCTATCTATTTATCTCAGTCTGTTCATATCTATCTATCTATTTATCTATCTATCTATCTCAGTCTGTTCATATCTGTCTATCTAACGATCGATCTTAGTCTGTTCATATCTATCTATCTATCTATCTATCTATC
>CM042168.1:4645548-4648200 GCA_023376005.1 Doryteuthis pealeii
TCCGTTTACACTGTAAACCGCTATTTTGTTGTATATATATAATTATAATGCATGTTGTCAGTATGTAGACGCATGGTTAACAGTATTAATAATTAAAGACATTTTATTAAATAATTGAGTTTTAAATAAAAAATAAATCATGGAGAATGTGATGTCAATAACTAAGAGAATTGTGACTTGAGGAGGAATATAGTTTCGGTTACAGACAGAAAAACACACAATCCTCCATTATAAAAGATATTATATATATATATATATATATATATATTATATAGTATGTGTGTGTGTGTGTGTGTGTGTGTGTTTAATATAATATAAAGAATTTTTGAAGGCAATTTACAATGCAATATGTGTTATGAAAATTATATTGTTTAACTTTTTTTTTAATTTAAATATTTCAGAAATATTAGATTTCCATCATCAGAGTTATTGAAAGTACTAGGTGTTTTTTTATATATACTTATCCAACACGGATATAGTACTTCTTAAAGAAACACAGATGTTAAACATCGCCGTGGGATTAAGTACTAAAAGAACAGCTAGTATGATTCAATAATCTGATTGATGATTTTATTTCCGAAAATATTTAGAATTAAAAAAAAAAAAAGGTTAAATAAATTGATTTTCAACACATATTTGATGTAAAATTGGCCTTCAAATCTTACATACACACAATGCTCAAAGATACAATAAAAAAATTTATAATATAATTATATATATATATATTATATATTATATGTTATATATATATATTTAAACTTGTTCTAAGGATCACGGATCATTTTTATTTTCGTTTTTTTTTTTCTTTACTGTCGAGCGGTTTCTTTATGTCGGCGCTGGCAATTGGATATATAGCAGGTGCAATCAAATTTTTGCTTAATTAATATATATAAATATATATTATATTATATATATATACAAGAAGAGAAAGGAAGGGAGAGGGAGAGAGCGAGAGAGAGGAGAGAGAGAAGAGGAGTGAGAGAGGAGATGAGGAGGAAGACGTCAAAAGTAAATTTTGTCAAGATTTTCAAGTGTCCTTCGCCATATATCGGTTTCACAATATAAAAAAAAAAATCTGCCTATTGAATCCTTTAACGTTTACAAATGATCCATTTAAGAGCTGTGTATATTGATTTAGAATAATATATATATATAATATATAATATATATAATATAATATATATTTGTGAATAAAAGGGCCTTAAATACCGATGGTATCAGTTGGTTTTGGACCAGATTTTCCATCGTTGGAGTATCTAGGGCCCACCGCCCGAGGCTTCTCAGACCATACCGTATATTTTTTATTTTAAGAAATTATAGGTGGGGTCTGAAAAGCTCGCGAGCCTGATAACCCACGAGTGAATGTCCATACAACAGTTTATTATCTTTATTTGTTATATTTTTTTTATATTTTTTTGTTTTTTGCCTTTTTTTTTTTTTTGTATTTTTTGTTTTTTTTTTTTTTTTTTTTTTTTTTTTTTTTTTTATTTTTTTTTTTTTTTTTTGTTTTTTTTTTTTTTTTTTTTTTTTCTTTTTTTTTCTTTCTTTTTTTTTTTTTTTTTTTTTTTTTTTTAAAGTTTTAACGTTTTTGTTTTTCTGCTGTTTATACATATTAAAACATTAGATCTTATATTAATTCGAACTGAACTCTAAACAAACAAACTGTACTGGTTGAGAGAATTAGAGGCGCAGCGTCTGAAATCACCTTGTACCAAGAACTTGGTACACGATACCGTCAAAGTCTATATATATACTAGCAAATATACGTGCCCCTCCGAGCGTGCAGAAGTATTTAAGGTTTAAATGTAATAAGAATAATTGTATTATATTTAGAAGCTAATGAAACTAAATAAGAATATACAGATAAAAGATTTTGGAAAATACAGAGGGAGTAATAAAAAAGATTTGAAACAGCGGGAGTTATTAATCAAAATGGAACACACTGAACTTTACTCTTCATCACTCTCGTCTTTCATCTGTTATTTCTTCTAATTAGTATTTAGTTATAGAGGGTGAGTAAAGATGATAAAATGACAGTTACTTTTTATGTTAAATGGGATTTCATTGTTAAGATTTCATTTTGAAGGATTTTGCTTATATTCATTAAATAAAAAAACGTAGCAAAATCCAATTCTAACACATTTTATTATTTCGATAATTTTTTTTAACTATTATATGCAAATAGCCTTTCGTTTACACTGTAAACGTATTTGGGGTTTATAAAAATATTTAATTGCCACTGTTGTCAGTATGTTAGACAGTTAAAGTATTATAATGTAAGACATTTTATAATAATTGAGGTTAAAAGTAAAATAGAATCATGGAGATGATGATGTAATAACTAAGAGAATTGTGCTTGAGTAGGAATATGTTCGGTTACAAGACAGAAAAACACACAATTCCCATTTATAATGAATATATATATATATATATATATAATATTATATATATTATATACAATGCATCAGAGAGAACAGGAGAGAGAGAGAGGAGCAGGGGGTAAGGGGTTAGGGAGTTAATAAATGATGAGCGAGAACCCTAGATAGATATTTTAGATCAAATTTTCAGTGTCTCAAAACTTAATATTGATTATTTTCAAATCTCTCTTGGCTGTGGTTCAATCCACAGCGTCCTCTCTCTCTCTCTTCTCTC
>CM042168.1:4663300-4668300 GCA_023376005.1 Doryteuthis pealeii
CCTATTCTGATACCAGTTCTTGTCGTTCAAACCTTCGTGATCAAAAATAGCATTGCACATACAAGGTGTACTTATTTTTTAACAGCTATATTATTTTTCGATAAAGAGTTTCAATGATGTAATGATTGGAAAAGGGTTTGGAAAGTCTGGAAATCAAAGAAAGAATTGATACCATCCAGAACACTGCACTGTTGCAATCGGCTAGAATACTCAGAAGAGTCCTGGAGACCTGAGGAGACTTGCTGTCACTCAGACTCCAGTGAAAGACCATCAGCTAATGCTGATGTGAAAACTCAAAAGGAGTAAATAATAATAATAATAATAGGGAGTATCGGAAGCGGAAACAAGCAAATGTTAAATAAAAATTAAGAAAATAACTCAGAAGAACAATAAAACT
This sequence comes from Doryteuthis pealeii, assembly GCA_023376005.1. Classification (NCBI taxonomy): domain Eukaryota; kingdom Metazoa; phylum Mollusca; class Cephalopoda; order Myopsida; family Loliginidae; genus Doryteuthis; species Doryteuthis pealeii. The sequence continues at coordinate 4,663,698 of CM042168.1, forward strand.
TCTAAAAACCAAACTTTGCAGTAGAAATTTCGCCAAGAAAGAAAAAAATCTTAGTCTGTATCCCTTGTACAAATTGTTAAAATAGACAAAAGAGAAACTAGCACAAATGGACGAAAGGATAACGATGCACAAGGCATTACATCAGAGAGATAACATCAACAAACTATATATATATATATATATATATATATTTTCCAACCCCCTCCGCACGAGCAGGATGTGACACAAGGTCAATTTCTTAAGCGGAGTTCAACGGGTTTGAATTCAGAGTTTTCATTAGACCAGTTGCCTAACCAAGGTTAAAGAGCCCAGTCTGCCCTACTATTTATCTATAGCTGGAGGGAGAGTAGGATTTATACTTTTCCCAAGGGTATTAGCGCTTTAGTGCTAAGTGAAATGCAATTATGCAAATGTGTGTGTATATATATATATATATATATATTATATATATATATATAATATATATATATATTAAAGAAATGGATACAATTGTATCCATTTCTTTAGTAAATTTGCTCTACTTTGTATTGAGCAATTTGTAGGATTCATACCTTTCCCAAGGGTATTAGCAAGGGTATATGGATTTTGTGCACCTTCAACGATCGTGCCCATATTCACCGGTAAGCCACCCTTTATATATATATATATATATATATATATATATATGTGTGTGTGTGTGTGTGTGTGTGTATATATATATATGTGTGTGTGTGTGTATATATATATATGTGTGTGTATATATATATATATATATGTGTGTGTGTGTGTATATATATATATGTGTGTGTGTATATATATATGTATATATATATATATATATATATATATATACCAACCCCTCCGCACGAGCAGGACGCGACACAAGGTCAATTTCTTAAGCGGAGTTCAACAGGTTTGAATTCAGAGTTTTCCTTCTCCTAGACTGGTTACCTAACCAAGGTTAAAGAGCCCAGTCTGCCCTACTATTTATCCATAAGCTGGAGGTAGAGTAGGATTCATACCTTTCCCAAGGGTATTAGCACAAAGTTAAATGCAATTATATATATATATATATATATATATATTATATATATCTGTGTGTGTGTGTGTGTATGTGTGTGTGTGTGTGTTTGTGTATTTTTCTTTTGTGTTTTTTTTTGTCTTTTACAATTTCCCCCAGTGCAACAAAATAGATTAGCGAAATCTATAATTTATTTGTAGCGTGATGTAATTTAAAACGGACTATATAGTTATTTATTAAGCGTAGCTTATATGTGACACAAGGCCCGAAGCATGGGGTATCCAGTGAGAATTGAACTCACCAACAATGGTCTGCTAATCTTGGTTGTTAATCATTACACCACTGGAGGTGCTCATAAAGAGACTACATATGTCAAGAAAAGAAGTACGTTTGGTTGGTTGGGTTTTACGGCATGTCAACCCCTTGGGTCATTTTATGCCGAATACTTATAAAAAAAATATTTAATGCTGACAAAGTTTTGAAAAAAATTCATTTTTAATGGATAACACAATTTTGTTTATAATGAAAAATGTTTTCTATTTTCTATTTAACCCATAGATGTTTTCTATTTAACCCATAGATGGGACCCTAACAAGTACTACCACTCCGGGTCAGAGTGGACCAGGGAGCAATGGTGATGAAGGGGTGCTCCACATTCCCCAGACCTCCAAAACTCGAGCCTCACCATCAGATAGAGTTTAACGTCATTCCCAGGACATGTAGACCCGCAGCCACCGCCTTCTAGCACCCATATGATAAAAAGGGGTTGGGGCTTGCCATGAGGGCAATAGGGTTGGGAAAATCATATAGGTGCTAAGGCTTGACGTGGCCAGACGATTGATTGAGGGGGTCTCTCCGACCGCCCGTCGAGCCCAAGATATGGCCAAAGTGGAGTATTGCAAGTCATGAACTGCTCATCCACCTGGGTTCTATCCTTAAGCATCACGAGTCGCCACCCACGACCAACAGGTGGCCCCATTGAGGGAGTCTTACCCCTCTGCAGAGGTGCAGTCGGTGCATTCTAACGCCCCAGCCGACAGGGCGGAAAAGAAGTACGTCAGGGGTAATGACCGATAGGTACAGTTGATAAGATAGATTCATGGCAACCCGTGCTAACATTACATGATTATAAAATCAAAACGGATATTATTAGGTATTATTTATTACAAAACACTCAAACATTGAAAGTATGTAGCCAAAACATATTGTTTACTTATTTATGGGGGATATTGAATTTACAATACCTTGTCTGACACATGACCACTTATTTATAAGGGACATCGTATATAATAATTATATTAATAATATAGTGTAATGAAAGCGTTCAAATGGGCCCCTGGGCAGTGCAGAAGGGGTGGGGGGCAAAAATATTCATTATACAATCTGATGGCATTAATTAAAAGTAGACGGCTAATATTTCTTCGAGATTTCTTTCTGGATGTTTCGGTGTCGATATTTACCTGTGAAGACACGAAATTAATTAGAAGATCGGATTTCATATCGCTCCACAAATGAAATATTATTTCCTCCTCGCAGTCTTTCGTCTTTCTTCCGTTTCTCCGGAGCAATATCCGGTGAGTGAAAGAAATGCTGGACCTTTTCCCGAAGCTGATTAGTCCAGCATCTCACCTGTATCAAAAATGAAAAGTAGAGATCCTCTCACCTGAATGACCTTTGTAATCAGTCGGTGTGAAGCGATCAGTTTATATTGACAACACCTGAGTCAGGAGAAATATTGAAAATAGGACAAGTTTTCATGCCAATACTCGTGTTCGTACGACCGTTATCATCTTGCAACACCCTCTGGTTAAAAATGAGATCGTCCAATATGAAATGCAAAAATGTAAATCCTGATTATCTGGAGTTGCTTATCTTCCGAATTCTCATTTTTTATGAGTTTCGTCACCTCGGCTAAATAATGGACCATTCCGTTTTCATTATAAAGAAAGAAAGGGAAGAAAAAGGACATGCTATACAGAAAAATATAATAAGAAAGAAAGACAGAAAGAAAGAAAGAAAGAAAGAAAGAAAGAAAGAAAGAGTGTAGAGGAAAGATAGAGAGAGAGTGGATCAGCGCCCGTAAGCGATAACGCTAATCTGTTTCAATCGGACATAATAAAAAAGAAAAGAAGGAAAGAAAGAAAAATGAATGAGAGAGAGAGAGAGAGGGGGGAGAGAGAGAGAGAGAGAGAGAGAGAGAGAGAGAATTGAATTAAGATTATTGTATTTTTTACATATTGAACTATTTTTCAGTATTTCTTAAGTAAACATTTCAAACGTTGTAATAATTACATTATCACACAAAATTATCATGAAAACTAACAGGACCTGTGGATATATCACAGGTATATCCACAGGTCCTTCATTTTTCAAGTCTTCTGTGACATTCGGAAAAAGTTTTAGTACAAGATCCCGCTCTAAATCTATATCATGGGGATGCTCTTGCTGTTTTTTTGTTTTATTTGAGGAGCTGATTCAAATATATTAATTGAATTTTATAATCAAAATGGATATTATTAGGTATTATTTATTACCAGACTCTGAAACCAAAATTTGATTATGTAGTATTCAAAAATAAGTATACTCATTATATATATATATATATATATATATATATATATATATATATATATATGTGTGTGTGTGTGTGTGTGTATGTGTGCATGAAAATAACAGATAGGGGATATCCAACAAAATGTTAGGAAAAGTAATGAAAAGTGAATAACGAACACAAGCAATTATATTCAATTAATATTTCACCTCAGTTGGTTTTAGAGGCTTCAATTATTTTAGAATAACAAAGTTTTTTCTGATGTAACTTCTAAAATCAACAGAGACGAAATATTAATCGAATTTAATTGTTTGTGTTCGTTATTCACTTTTCCATTACCTTTCCTCAAATATATATTCTATATTTTATTACGGAATAACATTTATCGCTGTAGGCAATGTATTCGGAAACACCGAATTCAAATCTTAGCTACGACTGTTTGTGTTTTACTTTGCACCTATGCCCTTGGAAAAGGCATGAATCCATACTTCCCCGCCACAGTAAATTATTGAGTAGACTACGGCAACCAGTCTAGGAGAACGAAAACTCTGAATCTAAAACAGGTGGACTCCTCTTAAAAATTGAGGGTTGGGGTAAATGCATAGAAAGGAGTTCAAATTTTATCATATTTTATTTTCTCCTCTTAAAGGAGGAGTCAAATTGTATCAAAAGAAAGAGAAAAAAAACACACTCATCTTATAATCTGACTATTTATGTATTTTCTAAAGATTACACACACACACACACACACACGCATACACACACACACACACACACACACACACACACACATATATATATATATATATATATATATATATATATATATATATATATATATTTCCACGTTAGACGGTAAGCCCCTTAAGCCAGTAGAACAATTCACGTACCTGGGTAGTAATATCTCATCCACAGATAACGATATTAACACACGAATAGGAAAGGCGTGGATGGCCACAAACAAATTGTCTGTCATATGGAAGTCTGATCTCACTGACAAGCTAAAGCGACATCTCTTCCAGGCTGTAGTCATATCAGTACTGCTGTATGGC
>CM042168.1:4675800-4681474 GCA_023376005.1 Doryteuthis pealeii
CACTCCACCACACCCACACACAAGCTGAAAGCACCGATTCCCACTAGACCTCCCGAAGTTAAGTAGCGATAAGCATGTTCAATACTTGATTACGTGACCCTTAACAGTGATTTTCCCAACATCGATGACATAGATCTATAAAGAAGCTTACGTGAACCATTAACAACATTATACACACAACCACACACACACACACACACACACAATATATATATATATATATATATATATATATATATATATATATAATATATATATATGAGGAAGAATAAATAAAGAAAAGAAAAAATAGAATGGATAATAAGAGATGAATTTAATCAGTATCACTTACACATGCGTTTCGGTTAGTTCATCTGTGTGAAAATATTCCGTACACATATAAAATTCGACCTTCATCAGAGTGAAATTTTATTTTGAATGAAAAAAATTCGTTGGGGGAAAACGGAGAATTTTTAGAAATGTTCGAAGATAATTTTTTTTAAATCACTTTTGGGAACGCTGAAATAGACCGTTAGAATTTGGATATTTGATTTTTTCAGGGGTTATGGTAGAAATAATTTTGTATTGCAAAAATAAAGTTTTCTTTTTATGAACGAATACTTTTTAATGATTTCACCGTTTTTTTTTTTCAAAACAATAACATAAACTAGACTCCGATAAATTTTCAACATGTTAGGGATAAATAATAACACTTTATTTTTGCAATACAAAATTATTCATTATCCATTCTATTCTTTCATTTTTTTATTCATTCTTCCTCATATTGTCGGATTCATTTCCAATTTCCATTTTTACATATATATATATATATATATATATATATATATATATATATATGTGTGTGTGTGTGTGTGTGTGTGTGTGTGTGTGTGTTACAACAGTGAATGGTTAACACTATCTCACTTCATTAATTATTATCGGTTAAACCAACGTGGAGAGAATGTGGAAGCCGGACTAAAGAAAATCAAGAGAGTAAGAAAATACTGGCTCGGCTGCGCATTGGCCATACAGCACTTACACGCTCTTTTATGCTCAAGCAGAAGGATCAACCACTGTGCGGGAAATGCCAAACACCCTACACTGTCAAACATTTCCTCATAGACTGTGAATTTTTCGCTCCAATCAGAAAGAAATATTTCAATACAAATAATATGAGGGATTTTTTTTTCGAGAACACTGACATGAATGGCATTTTGTCCTTCTTGAGAAAAGTTGAAATGTGTCGAAAATTGTGAATCGCATCTGAGATACATCCATAAAATGCATCTACAATACTTATACCAGTAAAGGGAGCATTAATGCCAATTTTTGTCACACGCTCTGGCAGTTTTTGGCATTAAATAACCCACGGAGTTATTATACCATTAAACAAACCAATCCGAACCGAACCGACCGAACCATATGAAGATAATGAAAATTATCTATTTCAATTTTACGATATTAAAAACCTGAAACATAGAAACTTTTATCAAAACGACATGTTTCGGCATTAAATAACCCGAAAACGGTTTATATACCGTAAAACAAAACAAACTAAACCATGTTAGAATGTCTCAATTCCTCAATAATTTATTTACAATTCGAGAGAGATAATTTTGTAATTACGCCAACATTAGTCCATATATATATATTATCAAATGTATTTATTTATTATTTATTTAAGTTTCTGTAATTTTGTATATATTGTGAAATATCTGGAATTCTTTTTTTTTTTATAAATTAGACAACGATAACAGAATACGTAGTTATAGTACATTTAAATTATTTACTATGTTACTAAACTTAATAAGAAAGCATGTATGTATTTATCTTGAGATTATTTTACTTTTATTCTCTCATTAATGTTTTAAATTCATTGTTTATTTTACAAATTTATAAAGTATTTATAAGATTCTTTTTTTCGAAGTTGCGTAAATATAAACAATTACTTAACTAGATTTCTTTACTCATATTTTACATTTGAATTCAATTCTATTAGTTGCGTCTTGATTTTTTTAAAACGTTTTTTTTCTGTTAACGTTATTTTCTTACCGTTCACTAAAGCTGGTTAAAAAAAAATATATATATATATATATATATATATATATATATATACGTGTGTGTATGTGTGTGTGTGTGTGTGTGTGTTTCTTTTGTGCTTTTTAACAATTTCCCAATGTGCAACAAAATAGATTGGCGAAATCTATTATTTACTGGTAGCGTGATGTAATTTAAAACGGTATCGAAAAAACCGTTGGGACATTTAGTTTGAGTGATGGATAATGACCCAGGGGTCGTTTGAGAACGTGGCTTTCATTAGACGAAACTGATGTGATTGGATGATTCTATAAGTTTAGAAACAAGATAACGTCAATCAGATTCACTGATTCCCGGCCTCCTGTGAGGTAGGCAAGAGAAAAGTTATCAAGTAATAAATAAAATTGTTGGACAGAAGAAAGAATATTGGTAGTAATATCTCATTTACAGAAAGCGATGTCAATGAACGCAAAGGATAGGCATGGACTGCTAGAGATAGATTTTAAATCGTATGGAAATCTAATCTCTCTGAAAAAATTTGTAAGCTCTACTCGTGTCAGTGCTGCTGTACGGCTGTACCACACGGGTTCTAACGAAGAGCTTAGAGAAATTGATAGAAAAGAGATACACAAGGATACTGCGCTGTCTCGAACAAATCCTGTAAGTAGCTGCCCACAAGAAAGCAGTTGTAGGACTACTTGTCACCTATCACACAAATAATTCAAGTTAAACAAAGAAGACATGTTGGACACCGTTGGAGAAGTAAGGACGAGCTCATACGTTCTCCTGTCGACAAATACACATTGACTCATCAGTGTTTGTCGACCAGCAAAAACTACATCAATCAGCTCTGTCAGGATTCTGGATGCTGCGTAGAGAATCTCCCAGGGCAATGGCCGATAGGAATGGTTGGAGAGAGATGACATGAAAAAATGCTGCCCAAATACACACATATATATATATTATTTTCATCTTTATTATTTTATTATCTATTATTTTTCTATTATTTTATTTTTATTTTTCATTTTTTCTTTTTTATAATTTTTATAGTTTTTATTTTTCATTTTCTTTAAATCTATTTTGTATTTTTAAAAATTATTTATTACATTTTATTCTTCATTTTTAATTCTTTACTATTTACTTTTTGCTCGACAGGCATATTTACACCTTTATAACTAATTTGTTATTTTCCAAATCCCAAGGAATTTATTCTCCTATCTAAAACATACCCTATCCCTAGACTAAGCCCTCCACCTCATTCAAAACCTTAGCCCCGCCCATATTATCACCCCAAACTAAGACACCCGCCCTCTCCCAAATTGATAGATGTAAAACCGCTGTTATTTTGGGAAAGTTTCAGTAAGATTCATGTTCTTGCCATTACCTGAAGATGCCGCAGTAATGCGGTTAAAATAAATTATTATAATGAAGCAAATTTAAAGTTTTTTTCCTTCATTTATTGAATATCTTGCTCTGTCTTCCATTCACTGGCACGAGGCACATTGAGCTCTCATTACGGTTTACCTGCATCAGCTTGGTTAAACCACACATGGAAATATCCTAACTGCAGGGGATATATATATATATATATATATATATATATATTATATATATATATATAATTTTCTGTACAGAAATAACCTACTGCAGTTTCACCATCAGGATCTTCAGGGTTAAACCCACTGACTTAATAAAGATATTGATTAATTAGAGTTAATTGCGGGAGTTATAAATTCCAAAATAATGTATACACTATTTGAATTGTTATAAAAGGACGAGCTCATACGTTCTCCGGTCGATACATAACATGAATACATCAGTGTTGGTCGACCAGCAAAAACTACATTAATCAGCTCTGTCTGGATTTTGGATGCTGCGTAGAGAACCTCCCAGGGGCAATGGCCAAGGGATAATTAGAGAGAGATGTTGTATACATCTCGGGTATATAATGGAGAGAGAGAGAGAGAGAGAGAGAGAGAGAGAGAGAGAGAGAGAGAGAGAGAGAGATGATGATGATGAGAGGAAAGTCCTTGTTAAGTCGGCTACTATTTCGTCGGTTGCCATATTCTTCTCATGGCTCCTTCTGTAGGGCTACTTCTTCCTTCTTGTTCGGGCTTATTTCTTTGGCCCGGTTATTTCTTGCTTTAATAACTTAAGAAGACTTGTTGTTTTTCTTAGGTCATTTATTTAAAACAACCTAGCCCAACCGCACAGTGAGTGTGACTCTGGAGACGTCCGCTCTCGTCGAATATCTAGTCGCATCTAAACTAAAACTATCTCACGCTTGTAATCGCGTGTATCCGGAGGAGTTAATTAAGGGTCATCATAAATTAATCATAACCCTAACGATTATGGAAATTTCCACTTAACTCCTTCCGATTTTACATCTAACGAACTTTCATTCAAAAATATTCTTCCTACAGTGCGTACATAATCATTGAGTATCTATGAATTATGTAACACACACACACACACTCACAGAGAGAGAGAGAGAGAGAGAGAGAGAGAGAGAGAGAGAGAGAGAGAGAGAGAGTGTTTGGACTTTCACATCTACATAATCTTCAGTGTTGGTGAGACCTTTTACTCCTTCCTTTCTTGACACATATAGACTGTCTATGTCGTATCTCGGGTGTAGAGCCTTGTGCATTGACATAAGTTTCATTGTCCGTTGATTGATCTGTTGGAATTCCTCTTTTGTCCATTTGTAGGATGGCCCAGAGTACCTTACAGTTGGGATGGCCCAGAGTACCTTACAATTCAAGTGTTTTTTTCCGCTTGACGAGGTTTCTGCTGCAGAGCTTGGTTTCTAGATATATTCTTGTTCACCTGTGATACTATTTTCATACTTTTTCATTAATCTCATTTTGTTTTATGGTGTCAGCACGACCTGATGATGGGGAATAAATAAAATATGTGCACCTAAAAATGTGTCCGTGTTATTCATCATTCCGACTGAAAAAAAATACAGACAGGACGAACAGACAATAACAAGATGGCGACAGGCAGACAGTGACGACAAAGAGATGGAGAAAGAGAGAGAGAAAGAGAGAGTAGATAGATAGATAGATAAGGAGAGAGAGAGAGAGAGAGAGGGGACAAGCTGGGTGATATCAAGGATAGTTAAGAAGCAAATAGAAGTACGAATATAAACGAAGAATATAACAACTTCAGCAAATGTACAAAATAGATCCTCCGTCTAAAATCTGTTGTCACTTAATTTGTTTGTCTGAAAGAGTCACGTCAATTAAAACAGAAATCGGGGATACTACGAACACACATACTCAGTTGTCAAAAGCGCAAGGCTCTGTGTGTCTGTGTGTTAGTTTGAAATACGACCACTAAAATTAATAGTGTTGCTGTACTTAAGTTATTTGCTGACGTAACGAGCTTAAACAAACCGGGAAAATGTGCGTGACGTCAATTAGAGTTCGTGGCGTCTATTAAAGTACGGTGATGTCAATTAAATCGAATCTTTACCACATTCCTCACACGATGGTGGATCTATAAATGTTCTGTATCTGTATGCCTAGAGGAGACTTCAAAAATAAAACAATTAACGACAAAGTATATATATATATTATATATATATATATATATATATATATAGATATATATATATATAAAAATAGATAAAATTCGAAGGCAATAACATGCGTAA
>CM042168.1:4681574-4689074 GCA_023376005.1 Doryteuthis pealeii
TGGGAATCCAACTACATTGCGGTCTCATCAGTTGGTATATTTCCCATGTAAGCCGTGTTGATGCGGTTGAAATCTGGCTTTAAAAACCTTGCACCGATGCGGTTAACGGTATCCAAACACATTGGGTCTCATCAGTTGGTATTTGTCCATGTAAGCTGGGGTTGATGGGAATGAAATCTGGCTAAAATCTTGCAACCGATGCCGGATTTAACGGGTATCCAACACATGGTCTCATTGGTTGATATTTGTCCATGTAAGCTGGGTTGATGGGAATAAAATCTGGCTAAAAACTTGACACCGATGCGGGGATTAACGGGTATCCAACACATTGGGTCTCATCATTGGTATTTGTCATGTAAGCCGGGTTGATGGGAATGAAATCTGGCTAAAAACTTGCACCGATGCCGGATTAACGGAATCCAACACATTGGGTCTCATTCAGTTGTATTTGTCCATGTTTAAGCCGGGTTGATGGGAATGAAATCTGGCTCAAAACTTGCACCGATGCCGGATTAACGGGTATCCAACACATTGGGTTCTCATCAGTTGGTATTTGTCCATGTAAGCCGGGTTGATGGGAATGAAATCTGGCTAAAAACTTGCACGATGCCGGATTAACGGGTATCCAACACATTGGGTCTCATCAGTTGGTATTTGGTCCATGTAGCGGGTTGATGGAATGAAATCTGGGCTAAAAACTTGCACCGATGCCGGATTTAACGGGAATCCAACACATTGGGTCTCATCAGTTGGTATTTGTCCATTGTAAGCCGGGTTGATGGAATGAAATCTGGCTAAAAACTTGCACCGATGCCGATTAACGGAATCCAACACATTGGGTCTCATCAGTTGGTATTTGTCCATGTAAGCCGGGTTGATGGGAATGAAATTGGCTAAAAAACTTGCACCGATGCCGGATTAACGGGAATCCAACACATTGGGTCTCATCAGTTGGTATTTGTCCATGTAAGCTGGGTTGATGGGAATGAAATCTGGCTAAAAACTTGCACCGATGCCGGATTAACGGGTATCCAACACATTGGGTCTTATGGTTGGTATTTGTCCATGTAAGCGGGTTGATGGGAATGAAATCTGGCTAAAAACTTGCACCGATGCCGGATTAACGGGATCCAACACATTGGGTCTCATCAGTTGGTATTTGTCCATGTAAGCCGGGTTGATGGGAATGAAATCTGGCTAAAAACTTGCACCGATGCCGGATTAACGGGTATCCAACACATTGGGTCTCATCAGTTGGTATTTGTCCATGTAAGCCGGGTTGATGGGAATGAAATCTGGCTAAAAACTTGCACCGATGCCGGATTAACGGGTATCCAACACATTGGGTCTCATTGGTTGATATTTGTCCATGTAAGCTGGGTTGATGGGAATGAAATCTGGCTAAAAACTTGCACCGATGCCGGATTAACGGTATCCAACACATTGGGTCTCATCAGTTGGTATTTTTTCCATGTAAGCCGGGTTGATGGGAATGAAATCTGGCTAAAAAACTTGCACGATGCCGGATTAACGGGTATCCAACACATTGGGGTCTCATCAGTTTGGTATTTCTCCATGTAAGCGGGTTGATGGGAATGAAAATCTGGCAAAAAACTTGCACCGATGCCGGATTAACGGGAATCCAACACATTGGGTCTCATCAGTTGGTATTTCTCCATGTAAGCGGGTTGATGGGAATGAAATCTGGCTAAAAACTTGCACCGATGCGGATTAACGGGTATCCAACACTTGGGTCTCATCAGTTGGTATTTGTCCATGTAAGCGAATGAAATCTGGGGACGGGAATTTGGCCATGTAAGCCAAAAAACTTTGCCGATCCAACAACTCCAACCACATGGGTCTCATCAGTTGGTATTGTCCATAAGCCGGGTTGATAAATGAAATCTGGTTGAAATGATTAATTGTATAACAAATCTCATCATTGCCGATTTTGTCCATGTAACGGGAAATCATTGGCTAATTCTGCACCGATGCCGGATTAACGGGTATCCAACACAAATTGATCCATGGAATTGAAACTGAAATCAGCTAAAAACTTGCACCGATGCCGGATTAACGGGTATCCAACACATTGGGTCTCATCAGTTGGTATTTGTCCATGTAAGCCGGGTTGATGGGAATGAAATCTGGCTAAAAACTTGCACCGATGCCGGATTAACGGGAATCCAACACATTGGGTCTCATCAGTTGGTATTTGTCCATGTAAGCTGGGTTGATGGGAATGAAATCTGGCTAAAAACTTGCACCGATGCCGGATTAACGGGTATCCAACACATTGGGTCTCATCAGTTGGTATTTGTCCATGTAAGCCGGGTTGATGGGAATGAAATCTGGCTAAAAACTTGCACCGATGCCGGATTAACGGGTATCCAACACATTGGGTCTCATCAGTTGGTATTTGTCCATGTAAGCTGGGTTGATGGAATGAAATCTGGCTAAAAACTTGCACCGATGCCGGATTAACGGGTATCCAACACATTGGGTCTCATCAGTTGGTATTTGTCCATGTAAGCTGGGTTGATGGGAATGAAATCTGGCTAAAAACTTGCACCGATGCCGGATTAACGGTATCCAACACATTGGGTCTCATCAGTTGGTATTTGTCCATGTAAGCCGGGTTGATGGGAATGAAATCTGGCTAAAAACTTGCACCGATGCCGGATTAACGGGAATCCAACACATTGGGTCTCATCAGTTGGTATTTGTCCATGTAAGCGGGTTGATGGGAATGAAATCTGGCTAAAAACTTGCACCGATGCCGGATTAACGGGTATCCAACACATTGGGTCTCATCAGTTGGTATTTGTCCATGTAAGCTGGGTTGATGGGAATGAAATCTGGCTAAAAACTTGCACCGATGCCGGATTAACGGGTATCCAACACATTGGGTCTCATCAGTTGGTATTTGTCCATGTAAGCCGGGTTGATGGGAATGAAATCTGGCTAAAAACTTGCACCGATGCCGGATTAACGGGTATCCAACACATTGGGTCTCATGGTATTTGTCCATGTAAGCCGGGTTGATGGGAATGAAATCTGGCTAAAAACTTGCACCGATGCCGGATTAACGGGTATCCAACACATTGGGTCTCATCAGTTGGTATTTGTCCATGTAAGCGGGTTTGAAATCTGGCTAAAAACTTGCACCGATGCCGGATTAACGGGAATCCAACACATTGGTCTCATCAGTTGGTATTTGTCCATGTAAGCTGGGTTGATGGGAATGAAATCTGGCTAAAAACTTGCACCGATGCCGGATTAACGGGAATCCAACACATTGGGTCTTATCAGTTGGTATTTGTCCATGTAAGCTGGGTTGATGGGAATGAAATCTGGCTAAAAACTTGCACCGATGCCGGATTAACGGGAATCCAACACATTGGGTCTCATCAGTTGGTATTTGTCCATGTAAGCCGGGTTGATGGGAATGAAATCTGGCTAAAAACTTGCACCGATGCCGGATTAACGGGTATCCAACACATTGGGTCTCATCAGTTGGTATTTGTCCATGTAAGCTGGGTTGATGGGAATGAAATCTGGCTAAAAACTTGCACCGATGCCGGATTAACGGGTATCCAACACATTGGGTCTCATCAGTTGGTATTTGTCCATGTAAGCGGGTTGATGGGAATGAAATCTGGCTAAAAACTTGCACCGATGCCGGATTAACGGGTATCCAACACATTGGGTCTCATCAGTTGGTATTTGTCCATGTAAGCTGGGTTGATGGGAATGAAATCTGGCTAAAAACTTGCACCGATGCCGGATTAACGGGTATCCAACACATTGGGTCTCATCAGTTGGTATTTGTCCATGTAAGCCGGGTTGATGGGAATGAAATCTGGCTAAAAACTTGCACCGATGCCGGATTAACGGGTATCCAACACATTGGGTCTCATCAGTTGGTATTTGTCCATGTAAGCTGGGTTGATGGGAATGAAATCTGGCTAAAAACTTGCACCGATGCCGGATTAACGGGAATCCAACACATTGGGTCTCATCAGTTGGTATTTGTCCATGTAAGCTGGGTTGATGGGAATGAAATCTGGCTAAAAACTTGCACCGATGCCGGATTAACGGGTATCCAACACATTGGGTCTCATCAGTTGGTATTTGTCCATGTAAGCTGGGTTGATGGGAATGAAATCTGGCTAAAAACTTGCACCGATGCCGGATTAACGGGAATCCAACACATTGGGTCTCATCAGTTGGTATTTGTCCATGTAAGCCGGGTTGATGGGAATGAAATCTGGCTAAAAACTTGCACCGATGCCGGATTAACGGGTATCCAACACATTGGGTCTCATCAGTTGGTATTTGTCCATGTAAGCCGGGTTGATGGGAATGAAATCTGGCTAAAAACTTGCACCGATGCCGGATTAACGGGTATCCAACACATTGGGTCTCATCAGTTGGTATTTGTCCATGTAAGCTGGGTTGATGGGAATGAAATCTGGCTAAAAACTTGCACCGATGCCGGATTAACGGGTATCCAACACATTGGGTCTCATCAGTTGGTATTTGTCCATGTAAGCGGGTTGATGGGAATGAAATCTGGCTAAAAACTTGCACCGATGCCGGATTAACGGGTATCCAACACATTGGGTCTCATCAGTTGGTATTTGTCCATGTAAGCCGGGTTGATGGGAATGAAATCTGGCTAAAAACTTGCACCGATGCCGGATTAACGGGTATCCAACACATTGGGTCTCATCAGTTGGTATTTGTCCATGTAAGCTGGGTTGATGGGAATGAAATCTGGCTAAAAACTTGCACCGATGCCGGATTAACGGGAATCCAACACATTGGGTCTCATCAGTTGGTATTTGTCCATGTAAGCTGGGTTGATGGGAATGAAATCTGGCTAAAAACTTGCACCGATGCCGGATTAACGGGAATCCAACACATTGGGTCTTATTGGTTGGTATTTGTCCATGTAAGCTGGGTTGATGGGAATGAAATCTGGCTAAAAACTTGCACCGATGCCGGATTAACGGGTATCCAACACATTGGGTCTCATTGGTTGGTATTTGTCCATGTAAGCTGGGTTGATGGGAATGAAATCTGGCTAAAAACTTGCACCGATGCCGGATTAACGGGTATCCAACACATTGGGTCTCATGGTTGGTATTTGTCCATGTAAGCTGGGTTGATGGGAATGAAATCTGGCTAAAAACTTGCACCGATGCCGGATTAACGGGTATCCAACACATTGGGTCTTATTGGTTGGTATTTGTCCATGTAAGCTGGGTTGATGGAATGAAATCTGGCTAAAAACTTGCACCGATGCCGGATTAACGGGTATCCAACACATTGGGTCTTATTGGTTGGTATTTGTCCATGTAAGCTGGGTTGATGGGAATGAAATCTGGCTAAAAACTTGCACCGATGCCGGATTAACGGGAATCCAACACATTGGGTCTCATCAGTTGGTATTTGTCCATGTAAGCTGGGTTGATGGGAATGAAATCTGGCTAAAACTTGCACCGATGCCGGATTAACGGGAATCCAACACATTGGGTCTTATTGGTTGGTATTTGTCCATGTAAGCTGGGTTGATGGGAATGAAATCTGGCTAAAAACTTGCACCGATGCCGGATTAACGGGTATCCAACACATTGGGTCTCATTGGTTGGTATTTGTCCATGTAAGCTGGGTTGATGGGAATGAAATCTGGCTAAAAACTTGCACCGATGCCGGATTAACGGGTATCCAACACATTGGGTCTTATCAGTTGGTATTTGTCCATGTAAGCTGGGTTGATGGAATGAAATCTGGCTAAAAACTTGCACCGATGCCGGATTAACGGGTATCCAACACATTGGGTCTTATCAGTTGGTATTTGTCCATTTAAGCTGGGTTGATGGGAATGAAATCTGGCTAAAAACTTGCACCGATGCCGGATTAACGGGTATCCAACACATTGGATCTTATCAGTTGGTATTTGTCCATTTCAGCTGGGTTGATGGGAATGAAATCTGGCGCCGATCCCGGATTAACGGGAATCCAATACAGTTTGTTCATTGCGTTAAACGGTTCGCGATGAACACACACGTGTAATCGACTCAATTAATCGGTATCTCGATTAATTCAGTTGATCTAACCCTGAACATCCTAATGGTGACACACGAGTTGGTTATCACTTCTACCTATATTGTAATAATTTGCTCTCCTAATGTAATGAGCACTTTTTATTTTTCATTTTGCTGATTTACCTCCCTGAATTCTGCATCATCTAACCATCGTGACCATATTCACCGGTAGGTCACCTTTTCCATTATACATACACACACACACACACACACACACACACACACACACATATATATATATATATATATATATATATATATATATATATATATATATATATATACATATACACACATATATATATATTTATATATAATGAAAAATAACAAAGATGATTTAGGTTGGAAGCATCATAGACTATTATAGACTATATCAGCTTCTCTGAAATAGTCTATAATGCTTACAACCTTAGTTTTTTTTTTGTTTTTTTCATTGCTTCGTGACTCTGACAATAAGAACATACATTGAGATCTGCAAATTACGACAACTGAAAAACCACTACGTCATCAGGAAGATTTCTTTACTTGATCTTTGAATTATATATATATGGTCCGGGTTAGCTCAGTCGGTAGAGCGTTTGGCTAGAAACCACAAGGTTCCTCGTTTGATACCGACCCTCGCCAACTTAGCGTATGAGTAGCACGGGTATCTGTGCGGTAAAGTGAGGAGCTGATGGTAGATGTGGCGCTCCACCTCAACTGCTAAAATAATCCTCTTGATCTAGCGCTATTGAAAAGGGGATAGACTCCCTCACTGTCTGGCTGATACCGACCTTAGGCCGCCCCGACGACTTTTTTTTACTTTCATATATATATACATACACACACACACACACACACACACATATATATATATATATATATATATATATATATATATATATATATTCACTATTTTACAGATAAATTTTACGCAAAATCGTGAGTATTTATTAATCTGTAAAGTTTTCAATTAAGCTTTTGATACTGAAAAAAATGACAATTTCTTGTTTGTAAATAATTTTCCCGTAAAATTCTACTTGTTAGGTAACTTTAAATACATATTAGAATAAAACAAACCATATAAATGTATAATACCGGCCATGTATTCATTAAAACTTCTTTTCAAAAAAACAATACGGACCGTCTAAGATGGCATACTCAAACTTTGAGTGCATATAATACGAGGTTGTATTTTATTCTATGTATTTACGATTTTGGGTAATGTGACGTAAGCAGTGTCGTAATTTTGGTTACACACAAATTAACACCGAATCTCCATTAATAGGTTATTATTTTATATTATTATTATTATTATTATTATTATTATTATTATTCCACTACAGTTTTTCACATCCATTTTAGCCGATGGTTCACTGGAGGCTGAGTGACAGCATGTCTCCTCAGG
>CM042168.1:4699050-4711550 GCA_023376005.1 Doryteuthis pealeii
TCTTTCTCTCCCTTCCTTCCTTCCTCTCTCTTGTCTCCCCTTTCCTTCCTTGTGTCTTTCCTCCCCTTTTTCCCTCTTCCTTCCTTCCTCTAGTCCCCCTCTTTTCATTCCTTTATCTTGTCCTCCCTTCCCTCCTTGCCATCTTCCTCCTCCTCCCTCCCTCTTTCTCTCCCTTCCTTCCTTCCTCTCTCTTGTCTCCCCTTTCCTTTCTTGTCTCTTTCCCCCTTTTTTCCCTCTTCCTTCCTTCCTCTAGTCTCCCCCTCTTTTCATTCCTTTATCTTGTCCTCCCTTCCCTCCTTGCAATCTTCCTCCTCCTCCCTCCCTCTTCTCTTCCCTTCCTCCCTTCCTCTCTCTGTCTCCCCTTTTCTTCCTTGTGTCTTTCCTCTCCCTTTTTTCTCTTCCTTCCTTCCTTCCTATAGTCTCCCCCTCTTTTCATTCCTTTATCTTGTCCCTCACTTCCCTCCTTGTCATCTCCTTCCCCTTCTTCACCTCCCTCCCCTTTTCTTCCCTTCCTTCCTTTGTGTTTTCTTTTAATTTTTATCAATCCATCTTGAGCAAATAACAGCATCCTCCTTTTATTTGCATCCTCATCTGCAAATAGAAATATCCGAGTTGAACAGTTTTCAAGCAGCCAAAATGGCCGCCGGTGATTTTCGCAAATGATTGATTCTTTAATTCTGGCGGGAATTTCTATCACTGATTAATTGATTCATATGGATTTGGTTCTTTTTTTAATTATCAAACAAAAACGTAGATATTGACATAAGAACAGAATCACACACACACACACACACACACACACACACACACACACACACACACACACACACACATATATATATATATATATGTATGTGTTATATATATATATATAATATATATATATATATGTATATATATATGTATATATGTATATATGTATATATGGAAATACGATGAGGAAATAAATCCGACAATATGTGAAGAAAATATTTAAAAAATATAACAAACACAGGATGTTATGATCAGGAAACAATTTTTAGTGTCAATACTTAAGCATTTCGGTATATTGTATCATGTTCAGGACACTGTTAAGTAATGTTTGTGTGAGGAACGAAATGAAAGATGTTAAGTGTATAGTGAATGTGTGAATCTGATGCTATTAACCGTTAATTTTTATATGCGCGTTTGTTTACGAAAAGCACATGCATTGATCACGTCATTGGTTTTCGTAAATAAACGCGCATATAAAAATTAACGATTAATAGTATCAGATTCACACAACCACTATACTCTTAAGATCTTTCATTTCGTTCCTCACATAAACATTACTTAACAGTGTCCTGAAGATGGTACAAAATACCGAAATGCTTAAGTATTGACACTAAAAATTGTTTCTTGATCATAACATCCTGTGTTTGTTATATTTTTTAATATATTTTCTTCACACACACACACACACACACACACACACACATATATTATATATATATATATATATATATATATATATATATATATATATATAGTAAATGAAGGAAAAACTCTAAATTTGCTTCATTACAATAATTTATTTCAACCGTATTAATACGGCATCTTCAGGTAATCACAAGAACATGACTCTTGTGATTACCTGAAGATGCCGTATTAATACGGGTTGAAATAAATTATTGTAATGAAGCAAGTTTAGAGTTTTTCCTTCATTTACTGAATATCTTGCTCTGTCCTTCCATTCACTGGTATTAGGCACATTGAGCTCTCCTTATGGTCTACCTGCATCAGCTTGGTTAAACCACACATGGAAAGATCCTAACTACGGAAAAAATATATATATATATATATATATATATATATATATATATATATATATATATATATACGGGGAGTAAAGGATTGAGTAAATCCAATAGAATGTCGTTGAAAATAGAGGAAAAAGTGGATATAACAACACAGCAACTAAATTCAATTGATATTTCACTTCGTTATTTAGTTGAGGCTTCCTCAGTATTTATTAAGACAAGTGTTTTTGCATTCTGCTTTCATACTGAAAAGGTAATATTTTGTATGGGTAAGGGAATAGAAACAGGAGAGCGTTTGGGGGTGTGGTATATATAAGGGCGAGGTGAAAAAAGAGGGGTGGGTTTAGTTTGTGGGATATGGTATTTTTATGGAGTCATTTTTTGAAATAAATTTGATAGTCAGAATATAGGTCAGTGTATGATGTCTACTGACAGCGAGGGTTTGTGAACCACGAGGATTGGAAGGATTTTCAGTTTGAATATATTTTAGAGAATTTTTAGAGAACTTTTTAAAAATCTGTTCTTATCCGTTTTCAATTTTCATTTTTGCAGTTGCTATATATAGGTTAAAGAACCTGGGCCTTTGCTTCACCACTCTACATTTTACAATGAGTGCCGATTCGCATAGACGGCACAGGCTTTTATTATGTACGGGTTTGAGCAGCGACGCGTGGCTGAAGTTGTGTGATCGAAGTCTGTTATGTGTGTGAATAGGGCATTTTGGGTGTCGTTTGTCTTTATCGATCTTTTATGCTCATAGATACGTTTGTCAAGGCTTCGCTGGGTTTCACTGATGTAGCTTTTGTTGCAATGGTTGCATGGAATGGTGTAGATGCTAGTGTTGGAGATGTTAGGAGTGTTCGTGCATGTGGAGTAACTGGTGAGATCTCTAATTTTTTGGGAGCTGGATTGTATGACTTTTATTCCCAGACTGGTTAGTTTGTCATAGAGTGGTTTGTCGTGTATGTTGGTTAGTAAGGCTAAAGGTCTGTGGGTGGAGGGGGAGTGTGTTGTGGTAGTGGTGGTATTTTTGGTTTCGTAGTTGAGTACATTTAGAGGGCCTTTTTCTTGGCGTTTGTTCATTTGTAAATTATTTTTTCACCATTTCACTCCGAAAATGCCTTTTTAAAACTCTGAAATTTAAGCAGCAAAGAAAACACTGACCAACACACACACACAGACAAGAAAGGAAAGGAAAGAATCAAATATAACATAAAACTAGCACATAAACTGACATTTTCTGATGAGGTTACAAAGCCGTGCTTAGTTTTGTGAGATAAAAACTAATACAAAAATATCTTGACTTACGAGGTTAAGCTGTTCAGCTCGCAACTCAAATCAGTTTTCCCCATTGAAATAAACTGAAATGCCATTAATCCGTTCCAGCCCGCCCCCTCCAATAAAACACCTTTTTTTTTTTATTAATCTGTATTTTTGAGATGAGACTTGATGTGAATAATTTTAATGATTCGGACTGTTTTCCTCATCTTTATTATGGTAAATTTAAAATGTAAAAGTTTTGAGGGAGTTTTCAATGTATTTGTGAGGATAATGATTCTTCTCTGAATTATAGTCCCATATATCAAAATTAGCTTAAGCAAGTTTCTCAATTAAAAGTCCGCTCGTCTGGACCTCTGTGGTGACCTAAAATCCACACAATGGGGCCACCTGTTAGCGGTGCGTGGCGAACCCTGATGCTTAAAGACGGACTCCTTGTGGCTGAGCAGTCCTTATCATGCAACATTCCCCTTTTCCCCTTACTTAGGCTAGACGGGTTGGAGAGGCCCCTTGTCACGTCAAGTCCATGCAACTATATGAATATCCCAACTCTACTACCCTCCTGGTAAACCATGGCCCTTTTTATAATATATGAGCTAGAGGGCGGTGGCCGAGGGTCTTAGCGTCCTGGGTATGAGTTTTAGGAGAACATTATTCACAAACAAGAATAAGTCACATATGATTTTTCTATATTAAAGTTCAATATGTTTGTATATTTAACTGTATTCGTTTTAAGGTTTACGCATGTTCGCTTTTCGTTACGAGTTTAGATTTAACGACAGTTTCATTGATTATGCTTTTGTTCGTGAAAGTCTTGTTTAGAGCAGTGTACGGAGGTCTTAGAATATCCCATATTTCATTCTGGGGTGAGTCTCGCGTATTTATCACACTGAAAGTTGCTGACATAACATCCACCATTTCTTTATAGCGGAATTAATATTAATATGTTAATCAATAAATATGAGACACAAATATATAAGCGCTTTATGTCATGATTCCCCTCCTCCTCCTCCTCCTCCTCCTCCCCCTCTTCCTTTTCATCAGCAGGTGTTTCCGTTGTTGTGAAGAGGACGCTACTTGTGTTCATCCATAATGTCTGTTTTTCTCAACATTTGTCTGTGACAAATTCCCTTGATGACCTCCAGGATGGATTCAAACGTTTGTCAGAGATTATTGGACCGACAAAACAATAGGAAAACGGAACAAAGAGAATTTAAGGTGATACCCGTAATAACTGGCACACTGGGAATCGTGCCAAAAAAACGAGGAAGAATTTATACATCTAGGGTTTGTGAATTTACCGAAGTGGATGGTCGAGGGCAGACTTGTTTTTACTCAATACCTAAACATATCAAACGTAATAATCAAATTATCATCCACAGGTCCTGCTAGTTTATACATATTTACTAACCCCTCCAAAAGAGTTAATTTCTTCATTAGGAGGAGGTGATCTCAAAGTAGTTTTGACTAACAAGAAGAGAGTCCCTTTGGTTTGAATTCAGAGTTTTCCTTCTCCTAGACCAGTTGCAATACCCAGGTTAAAGAGCCCAGCCTTCCCTACTATTTACACATAGGTGGAGGGAAAAAGTTGGATGCGTATTTTTCTCATAGGATTTAGCGCTAGGTGAAATTCAAATCTGAGCTCATTTTTCCCATTTCATACAACGATAACCATTACACCTTATGTCTGCACAACATAATAATGATAATACCAAGAGATATCCGATATGAACCGGAGGATGCATGCGATACTACTACTACTACTACTACTACTACTACTACTAATAATAATAATAATAATAATAATAATAATAATAATAATTATAATAATAAATGTAGCAAACTAGCTCAAAGAATGTACAAGACTAGGCACGACTGGGTGGAAAAGGTGATCTACTGAGAATTGTGCAAGAAATTCAGTTTTCAACTAATTGAGATTCTCATAGAGAATTAGATACATAACATTCCTTGGGACTTTGAGATACAGACGGATCCCTAGATCCTGTCTAAGAGACCAGACCTAATATCAATTAAGAAGAAGAAGTGTCATGTCGTGGATTTTGCCCTCCTGGTAGATCACAGATTGAACATAAAAGAAAACGAAAAGATATACAAATACTTAGACCTAGCTAGAGAACTAGAATATCTGTGGAACATAAAGGTTAATGTCGTGCTAATTGTAATTGGGTCCGTTAGAATGGTTCCCGAAGGTTTGGAAAAGAGTCTGGAGGGATTGGGAATCTGAGGAATGAGACCATCCAAACAACAGCACTATTAAGATCAGCTAGAATACTCAGAAGATTCAGGAAGACCTGAAGAGACTTGCTGTCAACCAGCTTAGGTGGGCGTGAAAAACCGTCAATAATAATAATAATAATAATAATAATAATAATAATAATAATAATAATAATAATAACTGGAGTACAAAACTAGACACGATTAGGTTGGGAAGGTGATCCATTGGGAATTATGCAAAAAATTTAATTTTGACCATACAATAAAATGATATATGCATAAACCAGAATCTGTTCTTGAGAACGAAACGCATAAAATTCTCTGAGACTTTGAAATAAAAACGGATCACCTTATCCCAGCAAGAAGACCAGACCTAGTGTTGATTAACAAAAAAGAAAGAACTTGTCAACTGGTGGATTTTGCAGTGCCAGCAGATCTCAGGGTGAA
Organism: Doryteuthis pealeii; assembly: GCA_023376005.1. NCBI lineage: Eukaryota > Metazoa > Mollusca > Cephalopoda > Myopsida > Loliginidae > Doryteuthis > Doryteuthis pealeii. The sequence continues at coordinate 4,704,789 of CM042168.1, forward strand.
GCTAAAGGAAAATGAAAAAATAGACAAATATCAGGACCTTGCCAGAGAACTGAAAAAGTTATGGAATATGAAAGTGAAAGTGATACCAATTGTAGTTGGTGCACTTGGAACAGTCCCAAAAGGATTGGAAAAGGGTCTGGAAAGTTTGGAAATCAGAGGAAGGATTGATACCATTCAGAACACTGCACTGCTGGAATCTGCCAGAATACTCAGAAGAGTCCTGGAGACCTGAGGAGACCTGAGGAGACTTGCTGTCACTCAGACTCCAGTGAAAGACCATCAGCTAATGCTGATGTGAAAACTGAAAAGGAGCACATAATAATAATAATAATAATAATAATAATAATAATAATAATAATAATAATAATAATAAAGGGATTTATTCTATTGATCCTATGAAGTTTATTCTTTGTGCAATGGTCGTGCGTCGTGGACAAGCGTAGATAAATGAACACGTGGTCTGGCAAGTAATTATCTGTTGAATTGTGGAAAAGGATTTGTGAAAGGAATTGTGTAAATAGATTGATGTGCTAAAGTGAAAGTGAAAGTAGATTTAGAGAAACTTTTCTGCTATTCGATTGTTCATTTCAAAATGACATGTCAAAAACAGAAGATATTGTGAATAAAAGAAAGTGAAAAAGGATTTTTCATCGATTCTTCATTTGGTCATATATATTGGTCACTTTTTTTATTTTTTGTTTTTATTTGTTTTTGTTTTTTGTTTTGTATTTCCAGCGAGGAAAATGGCGGGAAATATTCGGGATTTTGTTTAATCGGATTTCCGTTGACATTGGCATTTATATTCACGTTCCTTTCTAGAATGACCGCCGGGCTGAGATGATGGGGGATGCGGAATAAGATGGGGAAAAAGAAAAAAAAGTATGATAGGAAGTATGAATCAAATAAATAAATAAATAAATAAAGAAAGAAAGAAAGAAAGAATGAAAGGAAGAAAGAAAAGGAAGAAAGAAGGAAAAGAGAAAAAGAAAATTGGTAAGTGAGAATAGAAGAAAGAAGGAAAGAAAGGAAGAAAGGTCTAACTAAAAGAAAGAAAAAATGAAGGATTTACAGAATGAATAAGAATTCATTAAAAAATAATGAAAGTAGAAATGAAAGAAAGAACAAAGGCCGACTAAAATAAAGAAATAAATGAAAGAAATCATAGATGAAATAAGAGTCTAAGAAAAAGAAAGGAAATATTTTTTAAAATGGAAGAAAATTAAAGAAAGAGAAGTCAAGGAAGAAAATAAAAGAAAAACGCACCAAAGAATGAAAGAAAGAAAAAACAAAGACAAAAGAAAGAAAACAAAAAAAATGAAGAATTTATAGATTGAAAGAAAATTCATAAAAAAGAAGGTAGAAATGAAAGAAAGAAGGAAAAAAGAAATCAAAAACGAAAGAAGAAAAAAGAAAGCAAAAAAGAAAAACCCAAGGAAAAGTAAGGAAGAAGAAAAAAAAATGAAAAAAAGAAAGGAAACGAATGAAAGTGAAGAACTTATAGGATGAAAGAATATTCACAAAAAAGAAGGAGAAATGAAAGAAAGTATGAAAGAAAGAAAGAAAAAGAAGAAAAAAGCAAGCTAGAAAAAAAGCCGAAGGAAAGTTAATAAATAAATAAATGAAAAATGAAAGAATGAAAGAAATAAGAAAAAAACAAAGACAAAAGAAAGGAGAAATGAAAGAAAGAATGAAAAATAAAAGAAAGCAAGCCAGAAAAATGCTGAAGGAAAGAAAGGAAGAACTAGATAAATGAAATGTAAGAATGAAAGAAGCAAGAAAAAAACAAAGACAAAAGAAAGAAAATGAATGAAAGTGAAGAATGAAAATTATTAAAATAAATATAAAGATTAATAAAAATTTAAAAATTAATAAAAGAAAATATGAAATAAAGAATGAGTAAAAGTAAATAAATTAAAAATGAAAAGAGCCAAAGACACAAAAAGGGAAACGCTATTAAAGAATGAAAAAAAAAATAATTGATTGAAAAAGAATGAAATTGAATAAAAGGAACGAGAAGAAAAAGAAACAGAGACACAAAGAGAGAAAAAAAAAAAGATTTGTCCATTTTGACCTTTAAAGGATTATCGTTCTTTATCCGATTCAAAATGGCGAGAAACATTTGGAATGAAAAAAAAAGCGCGGGAGTTTTTGAGGCAAAGGACGCGAATGTCTAATACAATAAAAGCGATGAATTCTCTGTCTCTAAGACGAGCAAGATATGGAGAAAAGAACACGTCTCGCTGCGCACCTGTCTCCCCTTTTGGCATAAATCTCTTCCCATGTTTATCTACAACGATGCTCTCTGTTCTACACCAATATCGATTTATCACAGGAATTATCTTTCTGTACCGTAAACAGAAAAGATAAACTTCATTGTTTAAAATCAAGGAATATTTCTTCTCGACGGTGTTCAAGTGTATACGTTCAAGTCTTTTTGTCGTTTTTCTTATATCATGGTAGAGAAGGTGTCTCATATTTTGTACACAAGCGCTTTCAACCACGTCTATTGCTGTCTTTAGGGAGATTATTTGTCATTAGTTGTTTGTTTTTTGTAGTGCGAGTTTCATTCATTTCAGAGGTTTTATTGCAGTCTTTTGAGATTGCAAATTTATTCAGATTGGAGAATTTATTGTAGGTGGGATAATGTTGTGGACTAACGTATCGTACCCAGCGTAGAGAGCGAATGTGCTGGTCGAGGACACAGCTGTCTGAGAGCATCGAGGTGACTACTGAGATTGCAAGGATTGTGGAACCATTAAGAAGAGTCAATTGGACACATGTCCTAGTGGATAAAGGAGTTAGGTTAAGACAGTTCTAAGTGACAGTTATCTTTGGACTGCAAGTTCAATCCTAGCCATAGGCAGCAGTAACATAGAATTATAATTAACACAGCTAAACCCCTCTACTCTAGCTTTGGTTAGCGGAATAAAAACAGGATACCCCCGTGGACTGAATAAAGGGTTAGATTCAAAGTTCCGTGATGGTTCCCGATTACGACAAGAAAGTTCCCGAGTTCGAAAAGAAGGTTCCCGAGTCCGAGAAGATTCTCAAGTTCGACAAGAAATACCTGAAGAAGGCCGGAGGGCATATCGGCCGAAACGTTGTACAGATATCAATGAAGATGAGGACAATAGACCGAATAACACAGATAATACATTATGAGTTTATTTTAGGTGGGGTACTATGGTTAGCTGCGTTAGTTATTAAATATTTTTAGTATATTGGTGCCAATATTAAATACCATTTTATTTATGCCAACTTTTTTCCTTTTTGATATAAATTGATTCGAGGATCTGTAGGCATTTGTTATTTCTTATATCAGGGTTCAGATGGTAGAGAACATGTCCCATATTTTGTATCCAAACGCTTTCAACCACGTCTACGGTTGTCTTCAGGAGGATTATTAGTAAATAACTATATTAACGCAGCATAACCGATTCTTAGAATATTCAAAATGGCCGGACAAATCTTATCAACGGCCGACTTCAGGAATTTTGAATTCAGAGTTATCCCTCTCTTAGACTGGTTACCTACCCAAGGCTGAAGGGTCCAGTCTGCCATACTATTTAACCCATAGCTGGAGGGAATTTTGAATTCAGAGTTATCCCTCTCCTAGACTGGTTAGTTACCCAAGGCTGAAGGACCCAGTCTGCCATACTATTTAACCCATAGCTTGAATTCAGAGTTCTCCCTCTCTTTAGACTGGTTACCTACCCAAGGCTGAAGGGTCCAGTCTGCCATACTATTTAACCCATAGCTGGAGGGAATTTTGAATTCAGAGTTATCCCTCTCCTAGACTGGTTAGTTACCCAAGGCTGAAGGACCCAGTCTGCCATACTATTTAACCCATAGCTGGAGGGAATTTTGAATTCAGAGTTCTCCCTCTCCTAGACTGGTTACCTACCCAAGGCTGAAGGGCCCAGTCTGCCCTACTATTTAACCCATAGCTGGAGGGAATTTTGAATTCAGAGTTATCCCTCTCCTAGACTGGTTACCTACCAAAGGCTGAAGGGCCCAGTCTGCCATACTATTTAACCCATAGCTGGAGGGAATTTTGAATTCAGAGTTCTCTCTCTCCTAGACTAGTTACCTACCCAAGGCTGAAGGGCCCAGTCTGCCCTACTATTTAACCCATAGCGGGATGGAGAAATATATATATATATATATATATATATATATAGGGTGGACCATAATGATGAGACACATTTTAAATGCTATTTTCTCAGATAACAAAAGCAACACAGAGTACGCTGTATATGTATTACATAACTGGTACATTGGAGTTTCACATCTAATCTAATATGTGAATATTATGTCCTTTCGATGGTCATCATCATGATGAAAACATTCGAGAGTTCGATTTCTCATATCCTGTAAAGTGTGGTTTAGCATATTTTGTACCCAAGCGCTTTCAACCACGTCTACGGTTGTCTTCAAGATTATTATTAGTAAATAACTATATTAACGCAGCATAACCCATTCTTAGAATATTCAAAATGGCCGTACAAATCTTGTCAATGCACGAATTGCACACACACAAAAAAAGGGGACTATTGTAACACAGATGTGCATTCATTGCTTGAGGGTGCATTAGATCAGAACTTGCGTCTTTACATTTCTGGGTGGAAGTTCTTTTGTGGGAGATTTCTCATTTTGTTTAATTCTTTTCTGTCACAAAACCCTTTCACGACGTAAAAGCATTCGCGTCCATTTAAGCAGATTGCAAAAAGCACTTTCATCTTCATCCCCACAAAGGCACCGGGAGTTGGAGACTGTGTGTCACATCCGGACAATCTGGCACCATTGGCTGGGCTTTGTGTGACGTAAAAGATTGACATGACAATATCAACGAGACAGGCTTATCATCGTAAGTGAATATTCCCACGTAGATAGATAGATAGATAGAGCCAGACTGAGATAAATAGATAGGATCAGATTGAGATAGCTAGATAGTTAGATAGCTAATTAGCTAGATAGATAAATATATTCAGAGTGAGATAGATAGATAGATAGATAGATAGATAGATAGATAGATATAGCAATACTGAGGTAAATAGATATGATCAGACTGAGCTAGCTAACTAGTTAACCAGCTACCTTTATAGATATATTCAGAGTAAGATAGATAGATAGATAGATAGATAGATAGATAGAGCTAGACTCGGATAAATAGATATGATTAGATTGAGCTAGCTAGCTAATTAGCTAGCTAGCTAGATATATTCAGGGTGAGATAGATAGATAGATAGATAGATAGATAGAGCAAGACTGAGGTAAATAAATATGATCAGACAGAGCTAGCTAGCTAGCTAGTTAGCTCGATAGATATATTCAGAGTGAAATAGATAGATAGATAGATAGATAGATAGATATAGCAAGACTATAAATAGATATGATTAGACTAAGCTTGCTAGCTAGATTCAGAGTGAGATAGATAGATAGATAGATAGATATAGCAAGACTGTGATAAATAGATAGATATGATTAGACTGTAGTGTTTTATTTTTTTAAAATATTTAAATATGGGTATTTAATATATATATATATTTTTTGGAGGATATGTGCTTAATTGAAGTCATACCTAATTCTGAAAGTTAATTAGTTAATAATTAATGAATTTAGGCGGGCATATATGTTCAAATGTAAGGCTAAACAAATCGAGAAAATGTCAATCCCTAAATGTACATTTCGACCTATTAGGTCTCATCAGCAAGGTCGAAATGTACATTCAGGGATTGACATTTTCTCGATTTGTTTAGCCTTACATTTGAACATATATGCCCGCCTAAATTCATTAATTATTAACTAATTAACTTTCAGAATTAGGTATGACTTCAATTAAGCACATATCCTCCAAAAATTGTCGGTTTAAAGCCATATAAAAAATAAACACATTTGTTTGTTTACTTAACCTCATATATATATATATATATATATATATATATATATATTATATATATATATATATATATTATTTTAAAAAAACTGTCTGTTTGCCAAAAGGCTGCTTAGCGACACTAGGTGTGGCAGTCCCGTTTTAGCCGCCGAAACTGTGTTAATCACAGTTCGCGGCTGGCGGGGATACGTTGTATTTATTACACGTTTTATGATGAAAAAAAATTTTGATCAGACTGAGCTAGCTAAATAGCTAGCTAGCTAGATTCAGAGTGAGATAGATAGATAGATAGATAGATAGATAGGCCCACGGAATATTTCTTCTTTATGATCTTCGATTGTAGACGTTCAAGTCTTCTAGTCATTTTTCGTAGATTGGAATCAAGATATAAAATTAAATATCACAAATCTTTTACTATTTCGCTGGTCATCTTCAGGGGAATTGTTGGTTGTAGTGTGTGTAATATTTGTTTGGTTTTATTTATTTGAATTTATTTATTTATTTTTGTTTATTCGATTAGGAGAGTCTATTTTTGGAGAGTTGCTAAGATTAGTGTGTTATTAATAAATAAAGTGATTGTTTTTATAGTGTATTCGAAGCATTAGTTTCGCTTAATGCTCTTCAGGGCTAAGATCTGACTACAGAGACAATGATTTAAATAATACGTCATTTAAATTAGCTGAACTAGACCGACCAATAAAAACGAACAAAAAACATAGAACACTATAAATCTATTTTTTTATAGATAATTAATTTATATATTAAATTTTTTTTTTTTTAATTTTTAAAATTAAAAAAAAAATTTTATTATTATATTAATCTTTATTATTTGCTCTACTTAGGTATTGAGCATTTTTTACTTATTA
>CM042168.1:4716550-4724422 GCA_023376005.1 Doryteuthis pealeii
AGGGAAAGGTATTAATCTATATATTCTCCCTCCAGCTATGGGTTAAATATTAGGGCAACTGGGCCCTTCAGCCTTGGGTAGGTAACCAGTCTAGGAGAGGCATAAATCTGAATTCAAAATTCCTGAGGTCAGTCGTTGATTGGGTTTGTGGCAACCCTTGATGCACCAATTCTTTCCTATCGACTGTGCCAAAAAGTGTGGATGGTCCAACACAAGCCTTCACCACTATAAACAAATCACTGTGTGGGTGTTCATTGTGTGTGTCAACCCTCATGCGTCGAAAATCGACGAGAGAGTCCATAAATAATATATATACATATATATATGTGTGTGTGTGTGGTGTGTGTGTGTTTGTCTATGTGTGTGTGTGTGTTAACAGTAGATAGATCGATAGATATATAGATAAAATGTCAAAGTAATGATGAAAGAAAGGAACATGGTTACATAAGAAAGCTCGACCCATTTTTGTTTCTTTTACTCAAATTCAATTTGTTTTCCTATTCCAAAAAAAAAAAGGAGATATTTTGAATCCCTTCCAAATGTCTATTATCTATTTGTTTTCAAACTCAAAATTTGCAAATCTTGCATTTTCCCATTTTTATAAACCAAGTAATCCAATTTCTATGTCTATGATGACCTCGATAACAAATTCATGAAGTTTTTTTTTCTTTTTATCAAATCAAAGAATTTTAGGGTTTTTTTTTTCTTATGTTTATAATTGTAATCTTAACAAAATACACAACTTACATTCCATTTGAGAAAAAGAAAAAAAATAGTGATATCATAAAACTTTATCGAAAATCGAATAATCCAATTTGAAGTTCACTGGTTCGGGATTCTTATCTTAAGTTCTATTACGCCATAATAAAAAAAAAACAATGATGAAGATGCTCGTTAGAAATATCTGTTGAATCTATCGACCTATGGAACAGTGTAACCTTTCAACATCTTTCTTTTTCTTTCTCTCTCTCTCTCTCTCTCTCTCTCTCTCTCTATCTTTCTTCTTCCTTTTTTCTCTTTTTTAATTCTTTCTTTCTTTCTCTCTATCTTTCTCTCTCTCTCTCTCTCTCTCTCTCTCTCTCTCTCCTTTTTTATGTACCTTTCTTTCTTTTCTCTCTTTTTTCTCTCTTTCTCTCTCTTTCTTTCTTTCTCTCTTTTCTCTTTTCTCTTTCTTTCTTTCTTTCTTTCTGTCTATCTTTTTTTTCTCTCTCTCTTTTCTTTCTCTCTATATATTTCTACCTTCCTTTCTTTTCTCACTTCTCTCTCTCTCTCTCTCTCTCTCTCTCTCTCTCTTCTTTTCAACTTTTTTCTTTCTTTCTTTATCTATTCGGGTTGGATTATTTTGTCGAAATTAAATAGCCATCCTCGTTTCATTCTGAAAAATTAATCTTCTAATTACAATTAAAAACATGTTAGCCATTTTATGCATCGGACATCATACCAATGTTGGTCATTTTATGTATCGGACATCATACCAATGTTGGTCAGCGATTTGCTTATTTTTATCTTTACTGTATCTGGATTTAATGCTGAATTGAATTGTGTAATATTTACTCTGTATCATCGCTTGATATGTCTTAATTTAAAAAAATGGCGCAACACAATCTTCTTTAATATGTAACATTTGACTATTTAAGCAGTAAAAAACATAATCGGTATAAGCCATTTAAAGTGACATTTCCTGCATGGAAAGGGCCATCTTGCCAATGTTGGATTTACTATTTGGATCGTTACCCTATCTGGATTTAATACTATTAATTTCATTTAAATCAATATTATCTCCCGTAAGATAAAAAGATTACTTCAATGAGGAAGTCGGAGTATGTCGAATAAATTGTACTAATTGTTTTTTGATGTATAGGCATTTTTAAGTCCGACTATTTCAATATTTCTTTTATTAAAAAAGACAGTTTTATACTTCTCAAAACATTCATTTAATCTAATGATTCCATATAAAGTGACATAGCAAATCCTAAAAACATATATCATTTTTTACGGTAGAAATACATTGAATATTATTTTATTATAGAAATTCATAGGGAATTATTTTTCTATAGAAACCGATGGGAAATTATCACACGTATGATTTATTAAAACAAATGCGTCACAACTTTCATTCATGCTAATGATTATATATATAGTGACATTGAAAATTATTTTGCTATAGAAATTCATTGGAAGTCATTTTTGTATAGAAGTGTATTGAAAAATACTTTACTAAAAAATACATTGAAAATTATTGATACTAAGAACATATATAGAAATTCATTGGAAATTATTTTACTATAGAAATGCATTTGGTACTTTCAAAAATCCTATTGACATGTGGAACAGTTTAACATTTCAGCTTCTTTCTTTCGTACTTTCTTCACGTTGGATTATTTTTGTATAAGTCACAACCAACTGAAATATATAACCATTAACATTGCATTCCAAGAAAAATGAATCTTCTAATCATAATACTATTAAAAACTAACTAATTCCAATGGGATATATCCTGCAAGAAGAGAAAATCTTTCCAATATTGGATTTACTATTTGGATAAGATATTGAAAAGTTTGCCTCCTTATTGTAGTAGGTATATCTTGAAAAAAAAAACTGTTTGAGTCTAGCACTGTTCTTATATCTTTTATGTATGTGCATTTTAGCTTCTAATTTTTCATTGGTGTTTATTGCAAAACGTGGATTTGGCATTTTCGCACCCAATGATTTGAAAATATCTAAAATCATGTATACTAGCAGGACCAGTATGATAATTTAATTATTACAATGTCTGATATGTTTACTCAGGATAACCCCTTTTTTTTGGGGGGAGTACTTACCCTTTTTCAGCGGATCCAGCCATCTTATTCTAAGCCCCATCACCAGGTCACGTGGGTGTTAAATACTAAATAACGCTGTTGTATACTCATATACCCTTACATCCTCGTTGGTATGTACATCAAGAGTGATAGAGAGAGTCTTCAAGTGATAGAGAGAGAGAGAGACAGACAGACAGAGACAGAGAGACGGAGAGAAAGGGAGAGAGAGAGAGAGAGAGAGAGTATTCAAGTGAAAGTGAGAGAGAGTGAGAGATAGTATTCAGGTGATAGAAAGAGAGAGAGAAAGAGAGAGAGTATTCAGGTGATGAGTGAGAGAGAGAGAGATAGAATTCAGGTGATAGAGTGAGTGAGAGAGAGAGAGAGAGAGAGAGAAAGAGTATTCAGGTGAAAGACTGAGGAAGGGAGAGAGAGAGAGTATTCAGTGAGAGATGAGGAAGGGAGAGAGAGAGAGTATTCAGGTGAGAGAGAGAGAGAGAGAGAGGAAGAGAGAGAGAGAGATAGTTTCAGGTATAGAGCGAGATAGAGAAAGTGAAAAAGGGAGAGAGAGAGTATTCAGGTGATAGAGAGTGTGTGTGTGTGTGTGTGTGTGTGTGAGTGTGAGGAGAGAGAGAGAGAGAGAGAGGAGAGAGAGTATTCAGTGATATAGGGAGTGAGAGAGAGTGTATTAAGGTGAGAGAGAGAGTATTAAGGGGAGAGAGAGAGAGTAGTCAGGTGAGAGAGAGAGAGAGAGAGAGAGAGAGAGAGAGAGAGAGAGAGAGAGAGAGTTACTTGTTTGTTACTTCAGTCTCCTTTCTCTTTCGGCTGATCGTCTAGTGGCTGTTTCATTTACTTCTTTGGCCAGTTGTCATCTTGTCGTCTCTTCTATCTTCTTACTGATGTTTATTTCTGGTTGTTTCTAACTAACGGCTTCTTTTCAAGTCATGCATTAATCAATTACAAGACTGTTTTTCTTTGATCAAAGATTTATTTCTGCATTGCCCATTTTCACCGCGCGGGAGTCATCAACCTCGCTGTCGCACGTCTGCTGTGCGTCCCATTTAGGTTAAAACTGATTACTGAACTGACTCTATCTCGTGACTCGCGAGATTCTCACCTCTGGGATCAGTTGGGGCCATAACCGTTGCTGGTATTTCCATCCCCTGATCTGAAAAACAATGGCCCCTTAGAATTCTCGCTACAGGGCTTGTCAAAAACCGACACCACCACACAATTATGCAACAACACCTACCATTATTTTTTTTTTTCCATTAATCAAACCCGATGCCTCCAATGAAACTTTCTGTAGCATCGCTGCGGAACCCAAAATGAATAACTTATTTCTCTTGAGTTAAACCGGAAGTAAAAATCAAGTGAATGAAGGGCGGGAAATGAAATAGAGTTTTGTTTGCAAATTCTGAGATCCGAGTTCAAGTATTCAGCTCGTTTCAAGTGATGAAGGATTGACGTAAAGTGATTATTAGCATTGTAGGTTCGTCCAGGATTTGAACTCGGGTCGACGAGTCCATTTCTTATGACTCTAACCGTTACACTTCACGCCTCGAACAATAAATCCTTCTCTATCCTGTTCTTTGATCAGTTTCTATTCTGGCGTTTCTTAATCCGAAATTTAATCCATCCAGTCCAGTAAAAGTCACTGGATCCAATTATGACCGTTTTAATTCGTTGGATAATACCTCGTTATATACGATTATTGCTCTTAAATTTCGAAAAAAATGAAAGATAAAATTAGTTTTTAAAAGTTTTACTGAATGGCAGCTTTATCTACAGGTCCAAGCTGGAAACTACCCTTTGGTCCTATTTTGACTCCCTGGTCTTTTAGATACTCTCTGTCTTCCATTGGTACCTGAAATATTAGATGTAATTTATGTTGAATAAATACATCTAACCAACTGAAATCTCAAAATATTATATCACATAGAAAGAAAATGGTACAAGTTACTTTTCTAACTTATTTACATTAATAGCTCAGTCGCTAGAGAGTTCCGCTAGAAACCACAAGGTTCCTAGTTCGATACCGGCCCTCGCCAACTCAGCGCATGAGTAGCACAGGGATCTGTGCGGTAAAATAAGGAGCTGATGGTAGGTGTGGCGCTCCACCTCAGACACTAAAATAATCTCCTTGGTCTAGCACAAGTGAAAAGTGGATAGACTCCCTCGCTGATTGGCTGATACCGACTTTAGGCCGCCCGACGACTTTTTACTTATTATTATAGAAATTCAATTGAATCAAAATGTTTATGATATTGGGATGATATTTGAATTCATTAAAAAAGAGAGAAAAGAAAAATAGAAAAATAACTTTACTTAATCTTTGAGAGGACAAATACAGACTATGTGTCTAGTCTGACAATTTTCTTTTTTGCATTTCACATTTTTGTCTTAAGAACTTAAAATTGGCAATTGACGGGAACAAGAAGAAATGTCAAACAATGTATCCAGTCTTTTTAACCATAATTTTCTTTTGTGCTGAAGAAACAGATTTTCTATGTATCTGATGTGCTTTTTCGAAACATGTCCTTTTTCAGTTTAATTATAATAGATCTTTCGCTTAACAGAGGCAAACGGGGATTAACCGCATTCTAAATATCAATCATATTTTTATTTTACTGAATGAGAGTTTTATTTGTAAATTCTCAGATGCGAGTTCAAGTATTTAGCTCGTCTGAAATGACGGAGGATTGACGTAAAGTGATTCTTAACTTTGTGGTGGTGAGAAGGGTTGTTCGAAACGAGACACGTCGAAACGGAAATGGAAGAAAGTAGAATCAAATAATAATAAACACCAATGACAACGACTCGTTTGTGTAACATGAGCCGTGACACGATAGAATCACACAAAAAAAAATTATAATTGACTATACTCTTTAGATTAATAGCGCGCAAGTTGTTTTGTTAACCGGGAGATAGATTTTCAAACGTTAGATTTATTTGTTTCGTCCGGATGCGTGAAAATATGACCAACCGGACGGCGATGTACGATAAAACAAATGGTCACGTGACCCCCCCCACACACACACACATGTATACACACGCGTACACACGTACACAGATACACATACATATACACACACGTGGTCACGACGATACGTCCAGTAATGTCTGATCGTGTCAAATCTCGTCACGTCTCGTTTCATCTCTGTTACTTTCCTCTTGTCAAAGGGAGGTAATAAAAAAAGTATTAAAAAAAAAACAACACAAAAACAAGGGGAGGTAATAAACAAAAACTAAAAAACTACAAAAACAAACAAACAACTAACTGTCGTGTTAACGTGGGATTTTCGCTTGGGTCTTTTTTTTTTACGAGTTAAAGGGAAGAAGCCGGCATGTCGTTATGTGAGGTTGGTGGTAGGTGAGTGGGTGTCCCTTCCATTTTTTTTTTTATGGCGACGAATGAAGCGAAGGCGAACGGGTGGATTGCATGTTGAAATTGATGCATTCAATGAAGTGAGAATTGTAAAAGAGTTGACGGGGATTTTATGAAGCGTGCAATTCAACGTGGCGGGAGGGAATGATTCACACCGCGCGCCACTATTAACGCCATGGGGATGATTTTTTGTTTCTTTGTTTTTGTTTTAGCGAAGATTTGTGATTTTATAAGGCATCTATGGTCTATCTGTTAATTAATCTATCGAACAATCGATCAATATATATATATATATATATATATATATATATATATATATATATATATACTATATATATAATATCACTATATATATATATATGTATATTGTATTATATATATATATGTATATATATATATAATATATATAATATTATATATATATATATATATATATAATATATATATTATATATATATATATATATGTGTGTGTGTGTGTGTGTGTGTGTGTGTATGTATATGAGTGTGTGTGCTTGTGTGTGTAAACATTTGACCGTAATATCCGTATATATATATATATATGTTGAAAAGAGAAATAAAGGAAAGAAAGTATTGAATAGATAAAATAGGATATTTTAATTAATCTAACTTACACGTGTTTCGGTCAGGAGTTTATCCATGTGTACATTGTTCTATCTATTATTATTTCTAAATAACAAAATGAAATAAAAATAATAATAATAGAAAAAATGTAGAAATGTTCCGCACACAAAAAAAAATTCGACCTTCTTCAGAGTAAATCCTTATTTTTTTAAAATAAAATTCGCGGAGAATTTTTGAATATATATATATATATATATATATATATATATATATATATATATATATATATATATTGTAGGATTGTACTCATTTAGATAATGTTACTATTCATATTTTGTTTATCAAGTTGTCACTGCTACCGAACTAAGTAATAAAAAATACCTAATATTATCCGTTTTGATTGTATAATATTCTGCTGGAACACACACACACTCACACGCCAACACACACACACACACACACACACACACACACATATATATATATATATATATATATGTATATATATATATATATATTAGAGAGAGAGAGAGGGAGAGAGAGAGATAGAGAAAGATTTTTAAGTTCTTAGTTTTATATTCATATCTATATGTATCTATCTACCTACCATATATATATATATAATATATATATATATATATATTATATTATTATATTATATATTATATAAGGAGTGTATTCATTTTATTGATGTTACTATTCATATTCTTGTTTACCGAATCTTACAGCCTCCGAGTTTGGTAATAAATAATACCTAATAATATCCGTTTTGATTGTATAATATTCGGCTGGAAATAATAAAATCTTGACATCTTGTTTCTAAGAAGATTACCATTTTATATTCTTTCTGTATCTTTAATGTTTTTCTCGATTTTTCTTCCAATCTGTCTGTCTACCAATTTTATCTATTCATCGCAGTATCAACTATCTCGTTAAGTTGCCGATTCCGAAAAGAGACGATAGATTTCATGACGTCATCCAACAGAATTTCCCGCCAATTCGTCATGATTATCTGACATGTCTTCCTTCATAAATCCATTCAACTCAGCAATTTACTTTTCTTTCTTTCTTCTTTTCTTCTTTCTTCCATCCTCTCTCCTTG